>JANAVB010023556.1:0-129220 GCA_029216955.1 Iris pallida | reverse complement strand
CGGGGACACCAAATGATCTAAATAAAAAGTGAGAGTTCATGGGGCACTAATTATCATCCCAACGGTAATCAACTTATCCGAGCAAATCGGTAATACTAGTATCTCCTACAATTTAGAAGGCTTACAATTTACTTACTCTAGAAGCTAGGACATGGTTTTAGGATTAATGAGGTTAGAAACATTTTAACTTGTGATATCGTACCTCGACTTCTAAAGAATAAGGCACGGTGTGATTGATAACGTGGGATGGTAGATATGAATCATATTCGAGGACCGTTCCTCAATTTCTAATAAATGGGAATTATTTCGTACCATGATTCACGAGTCAATAAACAGAATGATCCACTCGTCCATAGTGTACGAGATTATCATTGGGTAACAGACTCTAAAGCACGTCATGGAAAGATCTCCAACGACTAAGTCATAAATTTCTATTTGTGTAAAGTCGGCCAGACTATGCTCATAAGGTTTCTAATGGTGTCGAATGTAGTGCTCATGCATTGCTGTTGATAACTAGTAAATCATACTATGACAGGGTATTATGCTATTTGACGAAGCTAGTGATTGTGATGCTCCAATGCTAAGTCAGTCTTAATATCAAAATTTGCATAACTGGAATATATATGTTGGACTCAAATCTCGGGATGGATGTCTACCATAGTCATGGTAAATACTTGTCCTTGTTTATGTATGTTCCTCTCATGTCTAACTGTGGACTTGGTAGAGTAAGGGTCGGGTTAAGACTTAAGGGTTGCTAGTTCAAGCAAGATTCAAGAATAATAATTAGAGACATAGTAAATGGTTCTTGGAGAATAGATTGTCTCTTAGATGGTGTTTTGATCTAGGGTAAGATCTTAATCATTCTCAGATTCCAATGACTAGAAGGTCATGATATTAGTTTTAGGGTCGAAGGGAGGACAAGTAACTCAAGGCAAGGTTGTAGTCACATGGCTAGCCGATGGTAGCAACACATTTGTATACAACCATCATAGCCACGGGGGATACGTTGTATCTATCTACAAAATACGAGCGCTCGTCTTTCCAAATCAGTGAAAGACTAAAACGATAAAGATGTCATTGAATACAATTACGTTATTCAAAGGCGAAGGTATAATTCAAATGGAACTGTCAGTACAGTCGCGAATGAGATCCTAAATACCTCTATATCTCAATCCACGTGGGATAATCATATGAAGAGCGAACCAAGTGCAATATGGTTGATCAGACCATAATACATTGATTCTAATTGGACAATATGCTTGTGGGCGTCCCCAGTATATATGTCCTGAACAAGCTCGATAAAGAATAAGCTTGCAAAACTAGGCTATAAATAGCGTCATCATTTATGGTAGTGTAAAGTATAAGTACGGGAGATATTGTTGAAAGCAGTAATAAATAGCTAAAGTTTTATAAGGATCTAAGTCTTGTCGGTGTTTCTGCTTTACAGTCGTCCTACTGTCTCTTGTATCATGTCGTGGTTGACCAATAGAGTATGGGCTACTAAAACTCTATTTTCTAGGTTAATATATCTTCCTACACTAGCATATATTCAGTTGCCACCTATTATACTTCATTACTAGGTTACAAGGATACGGGTGGTGGGCTGTGAGGCATACTACCCAACTAATAGAGTAACTGAGAAATATAACATGTTTACTTGTATGAATATCTTTCTAACCTCCCTATCAAGCACGAGGGTAAAAGATAAGATTTACAGCGAAAGGAATCACAGAAGGAAGTCAAGGTAATCGGTTGAGAGTTCGAATTGAATTCAAGGAAGGGGTCAAATGAGTGGATGAGATTCTAGACCCTAATCCTATCTGCAGGCTCACATCGGTACAGTAACGTAACCGAAGTGATGAACTCGACCTGTATGGGCCACCACAAAAATATGTAATGTCCCAGTCCCAAATACTTAGGACTAAGTACGTGTCCCCGCCAGCTGTACATATACGAAGTATACTCCAATATATGGAAACCTCGTACGTGTACATAAGCTGTAAAATACAGTAAACCATGATAACTAAATCTCATCCAAAAAAATCAAAAGAATATTATAAATCAACTTAATAATTTGTCATTTATACATGTAGTTGGACGAAGACGAATCCACTACCAACTATTTTAGATGAAAGAAAATATACAAGAAAAGGATCAAAAAATGGCAAGACGAACCAAGAGCAATCATCTTTGAAGAAATAGAGAAGATCACGGTCCTGGCTAGAACACCTGCAAAAAGTCACAAAGCACACCCTGGAGAGATCACCAGGTCCTCAGAGGCACGTAACAAGATACATAAAGAACATGCCATATAAACTGTGATATATAATAAATAAAGGAAAGGTACATGCAATAGGGTGTCTACCAGTTCTATGATGAAAATGCAGTTAAGAACAAACCTTCAACGCATGGGCACTCTAGCTATAGGTACAGAAAAATCAAGTATAGTCCCATCAGGATACCAGGGACCTCAAAGCATAACATTCGATCGAATGATAGAGGCTAGCAGAAAATCAGGTATCAGGATCCAGAACCGCATCTCCAGCGGAGATAACCAACAATAATAGGAAAGTGCATACGTGGCACTTCGTTAAGGAACTGTTCTCCCCACCCAATGCCTAGTAGGGTCACATCCATGACTCATAGAAACCTCTAGTAACTGCCAAGTCCACTAGCATGCAAATCTATTGGCAGTTACTTCTAACCATCGCATGCCTCATACGTATCGGTGGTCGACCGACTACGCGAGTACGTATCCTACATGTGACTCACATCACGTGATAAAGTATGTATCAAGGCCACATGAGATATACCAATACCTCATCATCAATGGGTGGTCACTAGACTAAGTCAATACAAGAAAATGGAACAAAAAAATTAAATGACCTATATAGTCGCTTGCACCCAAGTGTGACTTGGACGCACAGTGATATAGAATAAACTGAATATGAAACTGAATATAAATAACTAAAAAATAAAGTAATGTAATCACAGAGTATGGTGGCAAGGTATCTTGCCTGGCAGTGCGGGGATGGCAACTCCAAACAATCAATCACGTCAGCAATGGAAACTCAAAATCCACGAACGGCTCCGGATGCTGAAACAAACATCAAGAACGTTCCCGGTATAAAAGCTATATGTCACGCCCCAGAACCAGAATACTGGAGAGCGGGGGCAGACATAGCCAGCTACGTATATGAAATGGAATCCATCTCGCTATACGGTTACGGCTGTCTAGATACATGAGGGTTTCTACAAGCCAACAGTCTCTTAAGGTCATGAACAAGCCTAGTGTCTCAATCACAAGCAAGTAAGTAAAAGTCACAAGATGTATGATCATTAAATATACAATAGTAAGGCGTCCCAAATATTACATATTCAGTTGATCATGAAGTTAGTCGTTACAAAATGTCAGGACTAGCAAGAGTTTAGTCATACATGATCAACCCTAGGATCTGTTAATCATGTTACAGCCCGTAGGCAGACAGTAAGTAAGTACAATCGAGCTAAACAGGTGCTCGTCGGCTAAATGCCTCAAAAGAATATTTTTACAATAGAGTGGGAGAGCCAAAAATAACCCACTCGTTGCCAGGGTTCCGTCTAGTGGCCACCATCTGGCTGGAAGATCGGTAGATCCTCTGGAGCTGCTCCGAAATCTGGCCACACAAAACCAGCTGGGTCAGACCCCAGAAAGAGCAAGTGCCACAAGGAAGCTTCACTTAAGAACTAAAACCAGCAATCAGCACAAGATATAAATAAAAGTAAGAACTGGAAATAAAGAAAATACACCAGGATGATATACGACGAGATAACCATGGAACTATTCAGATAACCAGGTTACAACCCGTAAACCAAACAAGGACAGGGGTTGTAACCCTTCGTCTGAACAGAACTTGGAATTCTCACCATTTATCGGTAAAGTAAATACAAGCATTCTGGTCATTCAATAATCTGGAACAGGATCAGGACAAGACTAGACTGGTTAGGCTCCGTCCAATCACTTCACGGCCAAGCAAGAATTATGGCTTGATACTTTAACTAACTAGGGTTGTCACAAGCCTAATTACTAACAAGATGCAGTAAGATTATTCCACAGCCACAAGCCCTGCAGACCATCCAGGTTACCCGGGTTAAAAGATTAGAGTTGAATTCAGGTGGGTACATCGTCCAGGAAACGAATGTACCCTTAGGTAGCTTGAAGGGTGCAACACATGACAGTGTGCGGGAAATTGCCCTACTCGACGGCAGGCTACAGATCCCAAGGCGTGCCCAGGTAACGGGATTTTCTGTAGCTGGAAAATCTTGTCATGACTAATGTATTAATCTAGTTATTAGCCTTAGTCCATTTAGTAGGTACTCCTGACCGTGGTACTCAGGAGTCCCTGTCCTAGACATGATGCGAGACAGGACTGGTTTATTTATACAAACACAATCGCCCACGATGTCCGGATTAATTATACAGGTCATGTCATGTCAGGTAGCCGTCGTAACATCTATTCGAGATAATCATGTCAGGTTATCATGCCAAGTGTACTTGTCAGGAGTGTGCCACGACGAGCCACTATCAGGTCATGTCAGGTTATTATGTCAGGAGTGCACCACTACGGGTCACTATCACGTCATGCTCAATTATCAATTCCAAACATATCAAGTAAATTCGTGATTATCAAGTTCAGGACAAAAGGCGTAAGGATATAAAATGGACGTTAAATATCTAATAAAATATCAATATACAGGACTATAAAAGATCCAGGATAGGTAGGGCCATGTCCAGTTACGCCTAAACATCAGGTTGCGCCTGAGTCAGACTGCGCTCAGTCAGGCTGCGCTCAAGTCAGGCTACGCTCAAGTCAGGCTACGTGCTACGCTCAAGTCAGGCTACGCTCAAGTCAGGCTACGCTCAAGTCAGCGTATGCAAGACATACGCTTCCAAAAGGCAGCGTATGTACTCCATACGACTCCTCATCAAGGCAGCGTATGAGGTCCATACGACTCCTTGTCAAGGCAGCGTATGCAAGACATACGCCTCCCAAAAGGCAGCGTATGAGGTCCATACGACTCCTTGTCAAGGCAGCGTATGTAAGACATACGTCTCCAAAAGTCAGCGTATGTACTCCATACGACTCCTCATCAAGGCAGCATATGAGTCAGATTGCGCTGCGCTAAAGAGCGCGTGCAGCTCAGTGGCGCAAGCTAAAAAGCTCGCGCACACTGCTCACTGTCTTCTCCAAATCAGCAAGAACTCTATGGTTTGAACCCAAAGCTTCAAAAGTCCATAATTTGGTCAAAATAATTCCAAATCCACTTTTTAAAGGTCAAAATTGGGTAGAATAAAATTCTCTACAACATGAAACCATCAAAACTTGAAAACAAAGAAGTTTGATAGATCAAAACCACCAAAATCCGAAAATAACTAATTTTTAGATCTACAAAAATTAAAGCCTCAAAATGGAAAATGACAAGTTCTAATGTGTCTTAGAAACATGAGGAGAAGCTAATGAAACAATAAAAATGGGCTTTCTTGTGGAAGTAAGTTGCACTTGCCTAGACCTCTCTCTCCCTCTCTTTGGTAGGTAAGAAAGTAATGGTGGAGAAGATGATAAATAAAGAGAGAAAGGAGAAGGGTTAATAAATGGTAGTGGTGGTGGTAGGTAGGGGGTTCACCCCTTGGTTCATGATGAACCAAGAGCATTCCCAAATCGAACCAAGCCAACCCATCCAAGAATAAACCAAGCCCATGGAGGAAATTAAGCGAGGAAATCATGCAATACAAGAATAAATATGTACACGTATTCCAGAAATACGTAATACGAACCACAGGCATTACACTATATCTAGGAAATACCTATCCAAAAGTCAAATTCTGGAACATGGGCAAAATCATAATTTCGGGTCAAAACGATGTCCGCCGTTGGACCTATTTTGTACCGAAATGTGTGCCAGAACCTACGGTCTCTAAAGTCATCAAAGTACATGTCGACGGGTCCAATTTGAGAAGACGAACCCAACCGTATGTTCAAAGTTGGATTCCGGTGGGCCGTGCAAAATTTTGCCCGTTGCAGCGGGTCACGGACCCGCTAAATAGACATTCCGATCGACCTTCTCAGAATCGGACCAAATTTGGCATACAGGACCAAAAAAATATTACGGTCCTGCTGGCGTAAGTTTCATCTCGATTTGACGAACATGCACAAAGTAATTAATAAATTTGTAAAAAGGTCGATACGGTAAATTTTGACAGATATGCATCAAATTCGTCGCGCACACGCGACCAATTTGAATTCCGTCAAAGCCGACACATCTACGAAGTCGATACGCACCTTTCGATGCATTCTGTTCGCGACCACGTCGCCCGGTTTGCCGGGATGTACGCTATCGGGAAAAGTTTTTTAGATTTGAAATTTTAAAACTGATTTTTTTCTCGACTTGGGACTAGAATTAAACTGCAATTAAAGGACTAGAATTAAATCTAAAAACTAGGTTTTATTCATGGTCAGTTCATCTTAAATTCTGTTTAGATAAAATTTTGAGTTCGTCGATCCATTGTCTGGAATTTAGCTTCCAAACAAGGTGGTTGGACTACCTCCTATGCTGTTGGACAAGTTTTTCGTCGATTTCAAATCAGTTTCCTGGATAGTGTAAGGCTGTAGAAATTAATCGATTTAATGGGTCATACAGAGGGCTAGGTTGTCTATGCATCGAATCTCGTAGTTCGAGATTCGGTCGAGCGAGGAGGGAGATTTTGATGGTCGAAGTGTGTACCTGGCTGTGTATGCTGCTGTTGCGGGTTCAGGCGGCGACCGGTGATGGGCGGTTGTTTGGCTCTGTCTGCGGCCGTTCTATAATGGCGTGCTGCCTCGCAGGGGCGGGGATGGTTCGCCCATGGTGGGGAAGTTGATTAGAGTTTAGGGTTTGAGGGATTTCTCTCTCGATCCCTCTCGGTATATAAGGTCGGTTGCTCGTTTGATGGAGAGTCGATTTTTGAACCGTTTGATTCCAAAGGGCCGGGTTCTGCCACCCTTTAAGTCGGGCTGGGTGTCTTTGCTCTCAGTGTTTGGCTTTCATGGGAAATTTTGTTTTGTTTTTTTCCCTTTACTAATCTACTATATTTAACTTATATATATATATGAACTCTTATATATATATCTAGATATATGTATGTATATATCCATATCGTCAATACATTCATATATGAGCCATAAATGTAATAAAAAATCCTAAAATTTTATAAACTTAATGCCAACCTTATAAGTATTTTTTTTTAGAAAATATTTTGAATCAACCAATATACATGAAAGTAGCACGGCAAGGGTAAAACAGTAAACTAGAGCAAGAGTAAGGAACTAGTCATATTATGTACAAGTGTCAAGAAGCAACTACCTACATGAGTGTATTAGCTTTAACATGTAGCCGGCTTGGAAACTTGCACAAGGTCTACTGGCCTGGTTAATCATATGTGGAGTGTACGATTAATACTCATAAGGATCTACAATACACAAGGAGGGTGTTGACCACATATCTAGACTAATATTCCCCCACCCCGACTGGTAGAGTGGATCCAACCATGACACATTACGACATGGGATTCTAAAAGAAGGTAGTAAGTCTTCTCGAGAATTGCTGTCTATGACGGAGCTTGCACAAGATACACTAAGGTAAACAAGGAATAACATCTCATGACGAGATCTGTAAATACCAATCTGTGTGACCAATGTGTTAAAAAAAGTACATATGCACTAAGTACATGAAACATAGTAAATATCATAAATGAGATTATCAAAGAATGTACTCGCCTGCAAACTGGTGTGTAGTATCAAGGACGTCCGATACGGCACGTCGAAGACCTAAATAGGGAATATTGTATCAATATCATGTTTGGATTTGAAAACAAGGCATACTAGTCAAATTCTAGGTCGATTGGTCAATTCTAGGTCAAACTAGTCCAATTAGCCATTTCTAGGTTGTATGTGTCTATACCCAAGCTATTGTGTCCATATACTAAGTTTCTAGGTTTTGTAGCTCTTATAGTATAGGGTAGGTTCATTAGACTATTACCTTATTACCAGTATATCACCTATAGGTAATATCCTATATAGTCTTATCTTATATAAAACCCCCCTCTCTAATCTATCTTAGCTAATTACATCTTGAACCCTTATTCTAACTTTTATATTCCAATACCCTCACAAACACCTATATTCAAACTATATATATAACATACTCTTATATTTTATTCAAACTATATTCAAACTATATATAAACCTATATTCAAACATACCCTCACAACACCTATAACATACTCTTATATATATATATATATATATATATATATATATATATATATATATATATATATATATATATTATATAATATACTCAACTATATCTACTAGCTCATACAGAGTATATAGGTGTTTGTGAGATATAGTTGAGTATATATATATATATATATATATATACACCATCAAGTTATATGGATAATAGCTACACCAAGGACTGATACTGCATTTGTTCAGCTTACGACAGACTGGATTGACAATTCATGATCTGGGTCATCAGAGCCTTCGGATTTTCCGAAACCTGGACCAACATCGTGTGGAAATCGATCAGCAACTCGTGGTTGTCCACGGTTATCAAGGTCAGGCGGACGGTTTCTTCAAATCGAGTAGCGAGATTAGGCAAGGAGATCCTCTATCTTTCACCATCTTCATCATTACGACGGATGCATTGAGCAGAAACCTTAATAAGATGGCGAGCACCCCAACTTTCAGTACTATCTTACCGCTAGCGGTTGCCCGATCATCACCTACCTGGCTTTCGCAGACGATATCCTCATATTCTCTTTCGGGGATGTCGGGTCGGTGGAAGTAGTCCACAATACGCTTCGGAGATACGCCGGGTGCTCGGGGCAGAAGGTCAACTCGGATAAAAGTGTTATCTACACCCACCACAAAATCAAGGGAGAGCAAGCGACTAGCCTCTCCATCACCACCTCCTTTTCCATCAAGCATCCTTCATTCCACTACCTTGGATGTCCCCTCGCGTACGGTAAATCCAACGTCGGTATCTTCGAGAACCTGATCAACCGCATCAGGAACAAACTCGAGGGTTGGCATAACGCTACCCTATCCTCCAGAGGCAAGATGATACTCATCAATCACATCCTTACATCCATTTCCATCTAAACCCTGGCTGCGTGCTCCCCTCCAAGAAAGTTCTATCTTCCATCGAAAGTATCTTCAGCAACTTTCTCTGGGGGCACAGCGGCGGCAATGACAAGCATCATTGGACTAGTTGGGATACCATGGCTCGTCCTACCGGGGAGGGGGACCTGGGTTTCATAAAACTTTCCCACATCGTTAATGCCTTTTCGATGAAACTGTGGTGGATGCTCCGCACGTGTCAGAACTTATGGACCAAGTTCATGAAGGCCAGATACTTCAAGCACATCCACCCATCGACGGCCATCTCTAACAGCAGATTCTCTACGGCTTGGCATCGCATTCTCATCGGGCGGTCTCTTGTCGAACTAGTAATTCGCCTATAGGTGGGCAACGACGATTCATCGCCATTTCTGGAGCGCTGGGTTGGTGACATCTTACTTCCTAACCTTTCAACTGTCCCTAGGAATAGCACCATCAAGGACCTGTGGGACCCCTCTGATAACAACTGGAATTGGAACAAAATTTGGGTCTGGGTTGGGTCAGAGGCGGTCGATTGCATCGGTCATAGTGGATTGACGATTGGGTCGGACGCAGATAAGCTCGAGTGGTCGCCTGCAGTTGCCGGAGCATTCTCGGTTAGATCGGCCAGAAGAGTGATACTTGACAATGCAGCGCCATCTCCAACCATTACATCCTTTTGGTAGACATGCATCCCCAAGAAGTGGTCCTTCCTCATTTAGAGAGCCCTACGTAATATCCTACCTACTGATGACACTCTCATCACTATCGGGTTTAGCCTTGCGTCAGCATGCACATGCTGCTCTGATCGTCAATCAGAAACAGTCAACCACATCCTCAGTCAAGGGGACCTCCCAGTCAAGGTCTGGAGAGTACTTTTCCAGTGTTGTAGAATGCCTCATGGGGGCGACAACCTCCACGACCTCATGGCGACCTGGGCTTCCACGTCCCACGGCTACCAGATCGTAGCGGCCGCCGCCACGTGGATTATCTGGAAAAATTGCAACAAGACGAGATATGAAGGCCACCAGTACTCCACAGACCAACTGATTTGGGAGACTATTCGACAGTGCCACAAATAGAGCTCCCTTTGTAAGCACGGCCAGACAGTCTTCTGGAACTCTCTCTCCTATCCCCGGCTTAGCCGTTTTGATTTCCGTTTTTCTCCTCTTTTGACAGTATACGTGTATAGGATTCGGCATTTTGTGCCTTATGGTATACTTGTATATGTTCGACTTTTTCGGCCTTCATGAATAAAATGGGTTGTTGGTTAAAAAAATAAAAAATAATAAAATAATAAAATAAAAATAAAAATAAAAAATAAAAAAATATAGACACCATCAAGTTATATGGATTATAGCTACACCAATATAGTTTCACCATGGACTGACACTGCATTTGTTCAGTCAAATGGACTGAACCTTCACTTGGTGTTAGTCCTAGTGATACACAAATTTCCCTCTAATATCTGAACTAACTCCCCATGTCTCTTTTCCTACAGCAGACCACTGTACAATACTCCTTATTTGGTATCAGTAAACCACAAACCCCCTCTCAAACAGTTGTACAGATAGCTGCACTGATCAATTATCCTACTGTCAAACCTTCCCTTCCTCATATCTGTAACTATTTCCCATATCACCTCTCATATCAGTCTAAAAGATACACAAAATCTATAACCAATATCAGTCCAAAAATCAACTGATAACATATCAGTTGATAACTGATACAAGGTATCAGTTGGATACTTATCCCCCTAGTTCAGTCCAGATTAAGTTGGACCCAAACTCAAATGATCCCCCTCTAATCAAATCCCATGCTCCCTCTTCCTAACAATTCACCCCAAGTTCAATCGAAACTAAACTGGACTTCACCTATCCCTGCCCTTTGTACATCCTATTGAACATCAAACAACTACCCTACTCCTCTGCTGCTTCCCGATCCTCTTCATAAATCTGCTACATGCTTCCTGATCAGTGGCTCCCCTTTACCTGACCCTTGCTGCTGTAGGCAGTAAGGTATCTCTGCATACCAAAATCCAAAACCCCTTGCTATCCTCTATCTGATACCTCATATGCAATTTTATAACTGCTGCTAAGTATCAATTCAGTGCTAACACTTTCTCATATCAGTATTGATTAACACATGCCCCCAATTAGTCAGGATGATACTCCCAAATACTATTTACTGTATATGCCCTGCTACCCTTATCATTTGTACTTGATGTATCATTCACATACCTACCCTACCCCAGGAGAAACTCCCTGCATATGCCAACCCATGGTTGCAGCAACCTGGGAGCTTCCCGACCTCCTTTTAGGACAGCCATCCACATGTATCAGTGATACATGCCCCTTGCTCTGTCCAGATCAAGTCCCTAATACTCTGAGCAACCCCATTTGTTAAGAAATAGAAAAGAAAGCCTTGCTGCTGTAGCAATCCCTCCCTTCTCTTCCTTGCTCCACCTTTTTTCGGGCAGTCCTAAGTGACTGATACCTCTGTCCAGATCCCCCAATCACAAACATTATTGTAACAATATAGCCTATATTATATGACTCTATGCTAGCTATACATATGTACAGTACGTATGATACCACCTATTTCTATTGTTCATGTGCAACTCCTACATCCAGTGGAGCACAAGTGCTCCCCCAACTCACACACAAGTATACACATACATATATAGGCACTCCACATATCTAGCTTATAAGTATATATATCAGTAGGTATATATATCCACCCTCACTGATCAAACATAACAGTATACCATATAATATAGCTATCTATATCTATACATATTCATCCCTCTAAATGATACATTACATATTATATATATATAATACAGTACAAAAACTTATCTGGCAGTATATAGCACATGTATATACCCCTATTCAAATAGACACACCCACACACATCATTATGAATGTATATCTATAGGTATGAAATGTTTATACTAATGTATCAAGGTCCACAAACCCCAAATTGTCCTCGTGTCCTAATATATCAAGACACAACCTCATGGTATCCTATTTTGGACACGATACTAGCCATAAATACTACCCACAAGTCTATTTTAGCCTATGGGATATTTCAACAAACACTTGGTGTGTCACCCTCGGATTTCTTCCAAAAGTGGCACAAAACCTATCCAAACTTTCAAATGATGACTCAGAGAGCCTCAAAACTATTCCTAAGGGTTGTTATTATACATGGGTGGGTTTCTATGGGTCAAATATCATAATTAGGATTGAAATGGCAATGTTAGAGAGTGTTATACCTATTGGGGGTAGTTTCCCAATGAACAATCCAATGAACACGAACCTGACACAAAATTCCTTAGCAAATGGACTCTCCTCCTTGCTCCTAGCTCCACAATCCTGGTAGACGCCTTTTTCTTGATGTAATATGAGGCATGGTGGAGGAAAGAGTGAGATTGAGAGAAAAATCAATGGTGGAAAGCTATTCTTTTGGAAAGAACTCTTGAATAGGAAAATAGAGGCTAGAATGAATAAAGTGAGATGAAGAGGAGTCCCTCTCAAGTGGTCGGCCATCACTCCTAGTTTAGCACCAAACCAAAGTGTCTAACATGCCCTCTAAATTATCATTTGGCTAATTAAATGAAATGTGAAGGGTTGGGGTTATATTGGACAAAAATCCAATCTATTAATGAACTAATTGGTCATGAATAATTAGTCTAATGAAACTAGTCTAATGAGTTGGTTTATGGGCCATGCCTTGCTAATTGTTGAGCTCTAGTTTAGTGTCTAAGCTAATCGGGCCACTAACACAAGTCAACTCATTAGATTAGTCTCTAACCCAACCAACTAACCCCAAATAATTGAAATAGATATTCCTAAATAAATATTCACAATATATAACAATTTAAAGAATGAAAAATTTATCCTTGTTTGGAAAACTGGTGGTTACAACTTGTCACATGGCTTCTGGGGTGCATGTCAAGTCTAGGCGCATGGCTTCTCAGGCACATGTGAAAGTCAGTCGGATCAAGCCACGTGGCATAGCACTGTTGTAACCACCAGAAATAGTAATGATTTCCATGAAATAAGTGCTGACACATGTTGTTGGCTCGCTCTTAGAAATGATTTTGTCTTTAGTGAAGATCTTTCAATAAGCATAGCGTAATGGCACATGGCAGCATAGGTGTATGGAATCTTGTTGTCGCTTTCTTTATCGTGCAAAAGTTACCTACATGTTTCGAAGTGCACACTGCACTACGTTCCAAGTGACAGCTAACTTCTGACACAGTAGTCAACGTCACATTAAAAGATAAAGTGACGGTTGGGTTCTTTTGGGTGCATGATCATCTAGGTGCATAGCAAATAGGTTGCCTGGTTGCCTCTATTCTTTGTAGTGTCATTTGAGCACATGATTCAAGGTGCACCTGATTTCTGAGGCGCATGGCCTAATTTTTCCATGCTTCTACAGCCACCACGATTTGAGCATAAAGACTTAATATATTTTCTATGATGTCTCTCGTTTTAGCCTTGCATACGTTGCATTTCTCAAAGCACTCAAACTTACGATGCATTAATAAATATATTCATACGTTGAATAATCATCAATGGATGTGACAAAATATTCAAAGCCACATCTAGACTGGATAGTCATGGGTCCAACAAATCAGAATGAACCAATTCCAACACATCTTTGGCCCTATAACCCTTTTGCCTTAAAAGGCCTTTTGGTTATTTTACCTTCCAAGCAGGATTCACAGACTTGCAGTGACTCCACTTTCAATGAACTCAAAGGTCCATCTGTAACTAGTTTTTGAATCCTTCTTAGGTTAATATGGTCTAATCGTAAGTGCCAAATATATGTTGGTTCATACAAGAATGTTACTTCTCTTTAAGTTAGAAGACATATTATTGATTTCCATAAGTTGCATTCTTTGTTCCTTGTTTGAGAAGTGGATAGTCAGTCTTCCATTGTCCTAACCCATTACAATTGAAACACTTGCCTTCCAGCTTTTTCACAGTGCCCTTAGGTCCCATGCCCTTCTTTGCTGAACCTGCTTGTTTCTGAATGTTATTCTTCTTCCTACTACCTTTTGGCTTAAAAGTAGAAGCCTTTTCAGTAACATGAAATATGACCATTTTGCCTCAATAGAGCTTCAGTATCCTGTAGTTTTTTTTCAAGTTTTGTCAAACTATACAACCTTTTGTTTATGTTGTAGTGGCAAAACGAGTCAAAACTTTTAGACCGGGTCCTAAGAATAAAATTGACCTGTATTTTTCCATCGATTTCAGCTCCAAGGATCTCCATCACATTCAGATGTCCCATCATCTTGAGAACATGTTCCTTTATCGACGTCCCTTCAGCCATGGTCGTATTCACCAAACTCTTCATAGCAAACTGTCTAGCTGCCCTACTCTAATGTCCGAAGAGTTTCTTGATGTTATACATCATGTCATAAGTTGGGCCATGGTGATGATGATGTCGTAGCACATTTGACATATAGATGTCAGAATCCAACACTGTGTCATTTTATCTGCCTTTATCCATTTCTTGTAAGATTCTTTGGTCTCTTCATCAGAATCAACATTTGGCTTAGGTGGGCATTCCTGATTGAGTACAAATTTATACTCTTCAGCAGTTAAGACAATATCCAAGTTACATTTCCAGTCAATGTAATTAGGGCCAGTAAGATTGTTTTCTTTAATAATCACCATGAGTGTGCTAAAAGAACTCATTTTAAAATCCTAAAAATTACATAATTAACTATTATGTTGGGCAAAAAAAATTTGAATTAAATAAATATTGATTCCTTCAAAACAATAATAAATAATTCATAACACCTTAAACACCATGAATTTAGTATGCCACAATAGTGTGGACATATACAAATTCAATATTTGTCTAAGGAGGTTTTTTTATTTTACTATCATGTCAACCTAATTTTATGGCAAATAAAATTAATTTGTTGGTCTTGCTTTAGTCCTGCAAATAATAGCAATGACCGCGATGGGGAGGATACCATTATTTGTATCAAAGTATATACCATTCCTTCGTAATAAGTTCCTTCAGATGGAGAAGTGAGGGTAAAGTGCATTTAAACCCTCCTTAGATGTGAGGAAAACGCAATTAAAGACTCCCTGATTTGAAAAACCCAAAAGGTTATGAAAATGCTCAAATCACCCCTTAAGCTGACTTTTCTGTTAACGGGAGTTAAAATGGGGTTGTGTTGACCATTTTACCCCTGGGCTATCTAATATTAACTTGTTAAAAACAGTTAGTTCTAAAATTATTTTGTTAAAAACGATTAAGCAAAAATACTTGTTAAAAAGTGGATAAATATTAACAAAGAAAAAATGGTCTTTGTTAGTAAAATTATTTATTAAAATTATTTTAATTAATATTACTTGTTAAAAACGGTTAGTTTTGTCAAAAAAGTGGATAAATATTATTTAAAATTATTTTGTCATAAATTATTTTTATTTAACAAATATATAAATATTTTTGGGAAAAACAAAACTGATAAATACAAAAAAAAATCAATTCTTAAAAAATAGAAATGATGAAAAATTGGGAAAAAATACCAAATAAAAAACAAAAAAATACTATGAAAATATGGAAAAAAAATAAAAAATAGACAAAATATTCCAAAAAACCAAAAATGAGGATAAATCTTAAACAATAAAAAAGGACAAAAACAAAAACTATACAAATTTGAAAATAAAAGTCACTCTTAAAAAACTAGAAAAGATTATTAAAAAGATGAAAAAAAATGAAATAAGAACTAAAAAAATGGAAACAAAAAAACAAAATATTAAAAAGATTATTAAAATAACTTCCCGTTCTTAAAAAGATAGAATTCTTATGCTTGACGTCATTTTCGAAAATAAATATTTATAATCTAATAGTAGGTTTTCATCTTAAATTTTTTCTGAAAAAAAAATCTTTTAACAAATGTCCGGTTAGTCCTGAACTATCCAGCCATTTAACTTAGGTCATGTTTTGTAAACCGTATTTGGAGCTAGATAACTGTAACTAATATTATATTATTTAATGTTTTATAATAATTATAATCTTAATTAATTATTATAATCGTAGTTAATAATTTATTAATTACAATTTTATTATAATATTAATTAATAATAATTTAATCATAATTATAATTATAGTTAATAATTTATATATTATTATAATTTTAATTAATAATTTAGTAATTATCATTATAATCATCATTATAGTCTTACTTAATAATTTATTAGTCATGACTATTATCGTAATTATTTATTTATTAATTCTAACTGAAATTGCAAATCTTGGTACAAATTTATTTTCATCACATGTATTACTTAAACAAATAACTTAAATATTACTAAACGTGTCAAAAATCCAAAAATAAATTGCAAACATGTATGTCGAAGCATGGTTCGGGTTCAGTGGCTGCCACCGCCTTTGTCGATTCTCTAGGAATAGGCTGTAAACCTTGGCCTCGGTGCTCCTTTAATTCTTTCATTAAATTCCACATTAGAATTTGATTCTGAAAGTTTCTCATCCTCCGATAGTAGAAAAACACAAGGATTTGTTAGAAAATTTGCACTCCTGTAGAATCATCTTCCAGGATTTGTTGGTGTCAATAAAGTTTTCAATGGGCTAATTAATCCACAATAGCAATAAATTGTTCTTCCATAATTTCTATTTGGACGTCTTTAGAAAAAAAGGAATAAGTAAAAAAAGCTTCAAACATTAAATGAGAGCAAATAAGTAAAATTGGGAATATAAAAAAAATTGCAGTTGGATTTGAGCTCTGTAGGTAAGAAAAAGCTTCAATACATTAAATGAGAGCAAATAAGTAAAAAAAAAGGAATATAAAAAAATTAAATATTATTTTTCCTTCCAACCAACCGGTCAAAAAATAGAAATATAAAGCTTAGGTTTTATTTTTCAAACAAACATTCCTATAGAGAGAACGAAAGAGAGCAGCAGCCACAATGTAACCATTAGCATTAGGGGTATTTTAGGGATTGCACTTTTTTTTTATCCAAAATATGGGCTCTAACGGCTAGTTCTAATGTCATTTTGGATCTAAGATGCCTGCAAAACCAAGTCAAAATATCAAGATCTATTGACTTTTTTCAATATAGTTTTATTGGACAAAATAGATTTATTAATCGATATACAGATCCAATACCGACTCTAATACCATTTGATGGAACTGGGATCTCTAGGACCATGGATTAATCCATGCGACGGAATCGCGCCCATACGGCAAAGGCAATTTGCTGCATAGCGTTTCCTCATCCATGCGCGAATGACGATTCCTCATCCATGTGGCAAAGTCTTACAATCCTTAGGAATGCGAATTAGTGTGCATATCGATTGATAAAAGCATGAACATATTTAAAGCGTGATCTAACCCTTTAATGGCGAAAACTAGGGTTCATAAATTATACCTAAACCAATGAGAAGTAGATGGCAGCAAACTCTATCAGTTAGCAACCTCAAGATCTTCTGCATTATTCCTTCCTCGGGTTGAACGTCGTATGGGCGATGATATCCCAACCTTTTCTTCTCGCTGGACGACCTCTCATTCTCTCCTTACATGAAGAATAGATTTAGAAAAAATTGATCTTTTTCTGATACTTATGACGGTCAGAGAATAGAGGATATATATAGGCTACAACAGGGACCAAGAGAAGAAATTAGGGTTAGGTCTCCTAATGGATCTAGGTATCCGGTGTTCATCCAGAACACACAACCCAGGCAAGTTAACAATAGCTCGGTCCACTAAAGAGCTACTGTTGCACTACCGTCCTAATCCCAAATTACGTTTATGGGGTCCTTCTTATTATATGCAAATTCATCTCCCCATGTTAAGATATCGAGTTTCTGGAGATCAAATTAAGTTACTGACAACTATATTGACTGACATCTAGTATCACTCAACTTCATTTGTTATGTTGGATATAATCCACCAACATGGTTTACATGACAATCCTTATTAGCTCCTTAAGGGGACATCATCAACCCCGAGACATGGATTCCTTTTATAATCAACAGCCCGTCATACACACAATGCCATTACCCAATTCGTAGAGATTGTTGACCCATAATGAATTTTACTCTTTTTTGAGTTAAAGTAATGCATACTGCTGTAGAAGCATAAAAAAAGCGCAGACATATCAAAAGCGCAGGTGGTATTCTCACTACACATGGCTTCACAAAAGCGCAGGTACCCCAAAAGTGCAGACAAACAACTAAAGTCACACAGAAGAACAAAAGTGATGCATAAACAATTCTTTATTAAAATCATGTCTACAAAAGATCTATTACAGATTCTTCATGATTACAAATAAATGACTAAAAACACCTAAGAAAAGTCTAAAAGGGGGTTAATCTTTAGCACGTGCGCAGCCCCCCCCGACGTGCAGCACTATCAGAGCGAGCCACTTCCTAAAGCAGGTATTGGCCCGAGCAAGAACTCAATCTACAGCACAGGGTGTGCCACCGCCATTGAGCAGTGCAGAGCACAACCTATGGCTCTTCGAATTGGCAATCAATCCAAACCCGAAAGCTTGGATCTCGAAGACCTCTAAGATGTTGTTCAGCTTCGAACTCCTTGCGCCAAACACTCAAGTGCATCTCAAAACTTAGCAGCAGTTCTTCTACAAGGATACAGCTTCTTTGAATGAAGGGATCCACAACCAACAGTCGACTTGTGCAAGGCCAACGGTCGTTCGAAGCTAAGTCAGAATCGAGCATGATGGTGGGAATGTTAAGAGACAAAAGACACAACCCTTCAGAAAAGCTTTCCTTTATATAGGGTGAGTGTGGTCCAACCTACATGCCACATGGCCGTCGGTCAAAGACTCCCAAATTAATAGGATGAACTTAAGACTCAGCACAATGAATCTCATTTAATAGGTTTATTCGACTGAATCCTAGGCCACAGACTTCTTGAAATCCCCAAATGACCGCGGTAATTAAAGAAGAGGATGACCAACTCGTCCATCAAAAGAGCAGTCATTAATTGCTCTTATGATTTCGACAAAAAACAGCTCCTTCGACTCATAAGCGTAGCCAATTCATTCCTTCCACTGCGCCCTCACTTCAACTCAGAAGCGCAGCGCCCTCCATCCCATCCAAACGTGCAGCCCGTTCAAAGGCTCCTTCATCTGACACTTTATTGTCCAAAGCACAAGTCTACTCGTCGCCCTCAAGCACAGTGACTCCGTTGCCTATAGCACAAGTCCACTCGTCGTCCTAAAAGCGCAGTGACTCTATTGTCCAAAGCACAAGTCTACTCGTCGCCCTCAAGCACAGTGACTCCATTGTCCAAAGCACAAGTCCACTCGCCGCCCTAAAAGCGCAGTGAATCCATTGCCCAATGTACTTGTCCACTCGTCGCTCTAAAAGTGCAGTGACTCTGTTTCCTGAAGCACTTGTCCACTGGCGGTCGTAAAAGTGCAATGACTCTGTTGCCTGAAGCACTTGTCCACTCGTCGCCCTAAAAGTGTAGTGACTTCGTTCCCTAAAGCACTTGTCCACTCGTTGCTCTAAAAGCGCAGTGACTCTGTCGCCTGAAGCACAGTCTACTTATCGCCTAGAAGCGCAGTGACCTCAAAGCCTCGCCAGAAGCATAGCTCACATATAAGCGCAGTCTTATGGGGTAACGTGGTTTCACGTGGCCGGACGGGTGTTTATGTCTTTTTCAGATTGGTTTGTTTAAAAACTATCGCTCTTAAAATATGACAGAGTTTGATTCTATTGATAAGAGCAATATCCTATCGGTTTGTTTAAACCACAGATAAGGACGAAATTTCTTCTTATAGACGGGGGCTATATCCAATCGGTTTATTTAAACCAATGGCCCCCTAAGATAAGACAAAATCCAACTTCAGGGATAGAAACAAAATCTGCTTAGGTTCATCTGATCAACAATAAACACACGCCATGTGTCGTTTATTCGGTCATGTTGATAATTCCCCCAATATATTGATAAAGGAGAATCCCAGCGTCCGCCACGTGTCAGCTCAGCTGCAGCCCTCACCGTGCAACTTCGAGATTCTCTTATATCTCTACGTGTAGCATTCCTGCACAATCTTTATGCACATTGTATATGAGCTTCCCTATAAATAGCAGTTTTCCTTCGATAAAGAAGCTTCAAAATCTTCACAAATTCGGGATCCTCTTGATTGGCAACCCTAGAGTTCCAATCATAAGCACCAGAAAGTCAGAGCAAGTTCAACTCGTCGTCAGATCGTCAACGGAGTAAAGGAGCCGCTGCAGTGCTCGATATCCACCGTCACACTTCTCCAGAAAACTTTGTATTTAGATCTCCTGTTTAGGAGTCGATTGTGCTCTTTTATACATTTAATATACAAAAATTTCGTATAACATTTTGTCGTGGAAAACAAGATGACGACTCTGCTGGGGACTTCCTTTTCCTGCAACGAGAAGGTGGTGACGCAATCTAATGACAACTTACTGGGATCTTCTATGAAGATGTTGGTCGTACATTTCGACTAACTAGCTTTCGAAGATCTTCTTTCTGAGGAGAAGTCAAGTCCTTCAAAGTGATTTGTAAAACCGAAGAAGACTCGACGCACCTGGGTGCCGAAGGCGGCTGCAACGAGCAACACGACGGAGGGGACTATGCTCCAGAAACCCCTGAACAACGAAGCCTCGAAGAAGATTTTGGCTGCTGCTGACATGCCGCCTCGTTCAGTTCCCACTTCAGGAAAATGCAACAAGGAGTACGGCTCCCCTACGGCGGGCCTCACAAAGGCACAGTGCTGGAGGAAGCGCGCAATGGTCCACCCACGGACGGAGAAGGCTGCGCAGGTGAGAACTTCTATCTTTGACAGAATTGCCTACACTTTGGGTAAGGCTATGTTGGATTCTGAATGTTACACACCTTCTAGGGATAACGTAAAGAAATCCAAGACGGCACGTGCCTTACACGGCCAAAGGGCTATGCCAACCGTTCTGTTGGACTCTGAATACTACGCATCTTCTAGGGGTAGTAGAAAGAAATCTAAGGCAGCACGCGCTTCGCGCGATCAAAGTGCTATGTCGACGGCAGACCAAAGGCCTGTGTTGACAGTCATACATGCAGCCAATGGAAAGCTATACAAAACTGGTCCGAGTGCTTCGATGCCTCATCCGATGAAACCCCGTTGTCACTTGAGCACTCATGCACACGATTCAAGCCAGGGGGTACCTACTATCAAGATAGACTCATATGAACAGTATTCCTATAAGCATGGAAGGAGTCTACCTCATCAGCAACTCTCTAATCAGGACCTAAGCGTATCTCATGTGCAGAAACTAAGAAGAGAGAATCTACCTCCACATCTTCAATCCTGCGTGCAGCTTTCCTGCACGCCCGAAAGAAATGCATGAATGGAGACGTCAACAACTCCCCACAAGCGTAATGAGAAGGAGGGGTCTGCGGTACAAGGCGTGTCTAAACCAAGGCACAACTGCACCCAGATCACCATCAACTGCAGCTGTTACCAAGAAGCCGTGTCGCCACCAAAGAAGCGGTCCGTCTTCCAATGACTGCAATCGATGGCATCTGGTGAAGAAGAAAATGAACTTCGCGTTGCTTCATGCAACGCGGTACGAGATTCTCCATCTATCAAGAAGCTTCCCAAGAACCCTCCCGTTTCGGCTAACAGGCCCAAGAATCGGCCTGGGGGTAGCAAGACGACTGTACCCAGTACGGGTGTATTTCAAGACACACGTACCGAATCTGGATCCTTAGCACAATGAGATGACGTTGCGGATGCAATATTAGCTGGGGGTGGCCAACCCTCCACCTGTCATGACAATCCCATATTCTAATCCAATGAGGGACTATATGACACGGCTACCTCCGCAGGCGCAGGTAGCCAAAAAGCTGGGCGTAGCAATTACAACGAATCTGAGGATGATTGCAACCTCCCTGTTTATCCTCAAGACGATGGGACGCAGGCACCTGAGCCAGAGAGTGAAAGATCCACCGTCCCTTCTACTTATCCACACATGATGTTTGTGTTCATGGCTGAAGGATCTAGTCAGTAGAAACGTATATAAGCCCTTGAGACGGGCCTAAATACGTTGAACTATACTATAAAGATCTTGGCTTCCATCGTCTTAGAGATCAAGAAGAAATTAATACCTACTGTCTCCGCTCCTGCAAACCAAGACCCAGGGACTACCGGCAGGTCCAATACGCCTCACATCCTGAGCCAAGCAGTGCCTCCGTCATCTACTCCATCAACAACAGGACCTGCAATGTCGAGTGAAGTATAGCATGCCCTCAAAGAGTTGTATACTCGCCACGATGCCAGAGAAAAACGAGAATCACTCCAAAAGATGGAGATTCGACAACCATATCCTGTCGAATGGGATAATGTGATCTATCCTTCCAAATATAATCCGCAGACGCTCACGTTGTTCGATGCAAAGGAGTCTCTCCGTCGATACTTGAGGTACTTTACTTCAGTAAAAGGGCATCTACCAAAAGACGACGCTCTCCTTACCAACATATTCGTAGGAGCACTGCAGGGGGTGGCCTACGAACGATTTTGTAGCCTTCCAGACAACTGCATTTTGTCGTTCGAAGACTTGACGTGCCTATTCCTCAATCGATTCTACGAAGGAGGGAATAGAAATGACAATGTCGACTCTCATGGACATTGTCCAGAAGGAGAAGGAACCTGTACGCGCATACACTGAGCGCTTCCATCAGGCCGCTCTGAGATTACCCTCTGGTATACCAGAGCCCATGCTTATGGACTCCTGTCATAAAAATATGCTTCCTGCAATCAAATTGTGGCACATTGCTCCTTGTATAGAGTGGACGCCCTTTATTACAAAGGCAGACATGGCGGAAAGGAAAGCTCGAGACGCGTAGCTATTGGGACTGAGTTTCCTATCGCTCGAAGATAAAGGAAGGCGCTCATCTAGCAACAATCCCGCTCCCAAGGACTGTAAAGGAAAATAAGCCATGACCGTCAACATCTCTAAGGGTTCAGTAACAATGAACCCTAAGACGGCCGAAGCACAGAGACCGAAAGAGACCTACTCCTTCAACAACGAAGACACTAGAACTCTTTGATATGTTGACGAAGGGTGGCAAGCTTCAGCTCCCGCCTCCTAAGCGTCCCGATGAAGTAGAAAAGGTGGACAATCCAAAATACTGCCACTACCACCAGTATGTTCACCATTTGACACGTGAATGCTACATGTTAAAAAGACAGATCTAGCGCCTCTTCGACGCCAAGGTCATTTCACTCAACTATGAGGAAAAGACTATCACTGCCAAATAGTCACTCTCCAGTTCGAACGTTTTCTGTGGACAGAGGCTCAAAACGGCGTAGTCCCCATCCCGAGAGCAACGATGGAAATAGTCAATCTTCCACCGTCCCATGACAACACTCAAGGCCTCATCCCATTTACAACGCCGCGAGGCAAAGTGGTGTAGATCCATCTTGATCTTGCCCCAGACATGATGGTGCCTGCAGTACACTCTGTCAAGGGAAAGAAAGTAAAGTCATGTCGTATGGTTTCTACATAGGCTGATGACACTCTGGTTACCACTCGATCGGCTTACCAACGAGAAGAAAATCAGGCTTCGAAAAAGGAAATACCTCCTCCTGTTGCGGCCACCACCCCCGATACATCGGAAGCAGGCACGTCTCAAGCCCCAGCCACTGACAAGCAAAGGCAAAAGGAGGTTCGCTTTGACAAACCTCTGAGAAAAGACTCGACAGTAGGACCGATCAAGTCCTACAACTTTGACATATTGGCGGAGCTGGCCAATACTCCCGCTCGACTGTCACTCTTCGAGCTCCTCCGTCTCTCCAAAGAGACTCGAGACGCCCTTAGCGAAGCTTTGTAGAACGCTGACTCCTTCCTCACTCAAGTGCAACCGCCTAAGGAAGACCATGTTGCATGCCCACATTGTCACGGTATGGTCGAGGTGATTCCTAACATCACCTTCACCCAGCAGGACATGTTGCTGAAGAACAACCGGTACAATAGGCCCATGTACTACACAGGGTATGTTGGTGCCATTAAGATCGATCGCATCCACATCGACCATGGATCTTCTCTTAGCATCATCCCTCGGAGTTTACTCCAAGCTTTGGGGATCCCAATGCATCGACTGACTGCATCAAACAATATAATCAGTGGCTTTAACGCTGGAAAAAGTAAGCCCCTGGGCAAGATTCGCCTGAAATGCCAAATAGGTGATCTCCAGACTGACGTAACTTGCTACGTTATTGACGCCGATATAAACTACAACATGCTGTTAGGACGACCATGGATTCATGAGTACATGATCGTGCCCTCCACTCCCCATCAATGTATAAAGTATGTGGCCAGTGACGGGACCATCAAAACCTTTGCTGACATCGACCTATTCCGAGGACTCAAAGTATATTGTACAGATGCTGAGTTGTACAAGTCAGTCCCATGGAACGATGATGCCAATAATGTCGACGATGAGATAGATACTGTATCGAAAAGTGCAACCATTGCGGAAGAACCATTGAGGGTTCGATTGAAGAGGAAACTTCCCAAAACATCAGCTCCTCTCGTTATCAAGCTTCGAGACAAGGCTCTGGCTCGGTTACCCTCGACAATATCAGCCGTTAGCCAGGAGCCTATGCAAATAAGGCTTCCCCGAAAGGCTCAAAATCCAACTCTGAAATCGTAAGAACCTCCGACTACATCCTTCTTGGTAGTCAAGTTGAAGGGAAAACTGCCTCCACCTTCTTCTATGACAGCCCTAGTGCTCACAGATGAAGAGTTGGGAGACTACGTGTGTGCCAATACTGAGGCACACTCTTTAGATGATGTAATACCTCAGGATAAAATTTTGCATTTCATTAATAGGAAGTTGTCTTTGAATTACTCTTGTGCTGTCACTACCACATTTTAGCTTGAGGGTATTTTGGTCATTTTGTGACTTTTGAATTATTTAGGATTTTGATTAATTGGTAAATTTTAGATTATTTTAATAATATTTAAATTGATGTATTATAATTTTGGTCATTTTTTATATTTTAATATTTTAGGAAAATTTTATATTTTTAATATTGTTTTTATTGGATTTGTTTAGTCGGGTTTGAGTTTTGTCTCGTTTCGACTTGTATTGTGACCCGGATAGCTTCAACTCTAGATGAGACCCAATATTAAGTTAAGCATGGCCCACAAAACCCAATATTTAAGTTAGTTAGACTAATTTTTTATCATGTTAGAATGGTTAAGTTAGAGACTCAAAACTAGATCTTTGACCTCAAACTTGAACCTAGTCTAGACTTAACCATATGAGACTAGAGAGGGGCAATTAGGGCATTTCCCGTTAGCCCTAATGGAATCTTTATGGCAGCCACCTTTAGGCGAGAATGATTCATTTCATTCATTACAATCTTGTCTCTTTTATTTTCCTTTTGTTCTTCCCTAATTTTAGAGAGCCTTCCCTTTGATTTGATCTCCAAATCAAATTATTCCTTCACCAAATCTTCCCTCAATCATTCCCATTCTCCAAGGAAAGGGTGCTACCAAGGATTGGAAGAGAAGTGCAAGGAGGAGTGTCCACTTTGAGGGATCTTCGTATCGGAGCCGTGTCCTAAAGGATTTTATTGGGATTCCACTCCCAATAGGTAAAACCCATCCTCTAAATCGATTTTCTTTGCATATAAATTAGTTTTGAATCTGTAGGATCCATCCTCATGCATGTGTCCCCTTTAGATTCAAATTTGAGGCCATTTGGAGCTCTCTTGAGGATTTTAGATATGTGTCTTGTGTCCTACTTGATAGGTCCCAAATTAGGACACCCCATGTGTATGTATGTATGATAATAGTTTAAATAGATATTTAAATTCAATTTTAGAATAGTTAGAGAGTGGATTGATCTTAGTTAGGATGGTTAGAATGAGTTTCATTTGGATACCTATGTTGGTATCCAAGTATCTTGGCCTACATGTGTTTCTTTTGTCCAAAACAACTCAAATTCGTCATAATATTCATCCACGTTTTTATTAACCAAAGCAACTTAGAAATGTCATAACTTTTAGCTTAGAACTCCGTTTAATCTTCCGTTTTTTAAAAGAAGCGTATCGAAGTTAGCTTTCCAAATATATATTTTAATAAGCCAAAATCGTTCTAGAACTTTTTGTAAAATTATTTGAGTGTCAGCTGTCCGAAAGACAAATACGTTTCGGTATTTTTGCGATTCCGGGATCTTCCGGAAAAGAAAATGCGATCCGTTTGAAGTTTCGGAAAGCTAACACGAAGGGCTACGACATACTTTAATCCTAGAATTTAGTGAAGGCCCAATTGGTACAGTATTAGTTTTAAGTAGAAGAGTGACTATACGATATAGACATTTTGTGTAACCTATGAGCCTATATAGTATGGATATTAAATAAATGTAGAGTATGTAATACATGATATGTTAGATGAATGAAATGATATATATATATATGATATGTATCCTCTTTATATTAATGTATATATATGGTTGAATGCAAGCATGTAGAAATGCAATCAATGTAATGTATGTATTCACATATATTTTGAGTTAAATATATGAGTTTATATGCATATATTATATGTATGCATGTATGCAGGAATGAATATAATATAATATAGAGTATGCATATATGAATATAATGTATGCAAGTATATAATATATTCAAATATATATGTATGCATCTATGTATGTATGTATAGGTGAATGAATGAATGCAAGTATACATATATAATATGTATGTAGGCATGTATGCAATGTATGTATGTATGTATACATGATATGTATGTATGCATGTATATAATATAAGCATGTATGAATGTATACATGTATGTTGTGTATCCATGTATGTATGTGTGGATACATGAATCAAGTATGTATATAGTGATAACATGAATGAATGGATGTATAAATGCATGAATGAATGTCATATATGAATGAATGAATCAAAGGTATAAGTAAAATATAATGCATTGTAATGAATGTTAACATATATAATGTATAAAAGTATGTATGTAAATGTGCATGAATGTATATATATCTATGTGACTATGTAAATATGCATGATGTAACATATGCCTATATATATAAATATCTATGTAATGTGGATATGCATGTATGTATGAAGGTATGTATTTATATATAGTATCTATTTTATATTATGTATTGTTGTGGTTCACATTGCCTTATGATTGTGTGAGTGCTAGCCTAGGCTTGGTTAGGCCTAGTGAGACTTGTTAGACTTGTTTGGGCTAGGACTTGACCTAGTTGACCTAGTTTGACTAGTATGGTTGACTAGAGTTGACCAAGTGTTGACTTTAGTCTAGTTTAACCTAGACAGCATGTAGATGTATTGCAGCAGTCTATTTTACTATTTTGGACATGTAGTGACTTGTACTGTTCTATAGGAGCCAGACACCACTCCTCGGACAATATATTCTCTTTAGATATTCAGGATACCAGGCGAGTACATTCTATGATCATTTCATAACTTATTTAGGATTATATTCCTGCTCTAGATTACCTTATTTGATGTTGTTACGATATTATCACGGATTGGTACTATATGGATTCCTACATGAGATGTTATCCCCCTCGGGAGCATCGGATACTTCATGTCATGTGTTTCATGTACATCATGTATTCCTCGCTCCTATATTATTTATGTTTCTCATGTGCTTCATGCTCATGTACTCTCATGTGCTCTCATGTTCGATCATGTTTCTTATGTATCTCATGTATAACGTATACTTCATGTGCACCCATTTATGGCCTTCATGTGAAATTTATGTGCACTCACTTATGAGCCCTCGTGTATACTTCATGTACAACCATTTATGGGCCTTCATGTGAAATTCATGTGCACTCATTTATGAGCCCTCATGTATACTTCATGTGTACCCATCTATGGGCCTTCATGTGAAAATTATATGCGTAACATAACTTGTCTGGATCCTTGTGTATTGATTGGGGTATGGGGGAGTATAAATAGTCATGTAAACAATTCTAAAGTAGTATAGCCATGTGCGCCTCTTTAGTATATTCATGTGCAATTCCAGTCGTTCACATGTTGACTTTGTACTCTACATCACTAGTCACTGATAGTTCTTTACTTATAGTAGATATTTTCATTACAGTTCTCTCTTTTACATCATGTACATTCTTTTAGTTTCATGTATCGTACTCTCTTACATGTTTATATTTTCTAACCTGTTATGATCTGCGTGAGATATATTGTGCTTTCTTCTGTCCTGACTGGACCTGTTAAAAATATTACAAAGGACGAGGATGGCTCTGGTGTCTACCTATTATGGTACAGCTATAGACAACACTTGTGACTTGGACCCACTTGTAGTAGAGGATCTGCCACCAGTGGTTTAGACTGCTAGCTTAGACTCTTATCTTGCCTTTCTCATTGATACATTATTGTATATATTGGGAGTTTGTTTTATCTGGATGTTTGTGGAGATGTTATCATAGATACTTAGACTTCTTTCTATTGTATCTCTTGTATGGATTCGTTTATATCTATCTATCTATCATATCATTTTTTGTCTTAGATGTGATTGAGACTGTATTCTGTTATGTTACCTTCATTTGTTGTATATACTGTACAGGTATCTTTTATATTGTTAGATGATTGACCTAGGACAGCATTCTACCGTCGACACTGCGGCGTAGGCTGGACGTACCTACTTCTCATGCCCTTACTCTAGGGTACGGGTCGTGACACATTTTTAATGGTGGCCCATGCAGGTCGAGTTTATGTAGTGGTATTCGAAATAGAGTATCACTATAGCCTGCAATAGAATTAGGATATATTTTTGAAGGTACTCAATCACAGTTAGGATTCCTTGAGAGATTTCTGGGACGACCCTTGAGAATCTTATTTAAACTTCAATTTGAAATCTGTTTCCTTGTTTTGTTCTCTCTCACTCCTTGATTATTGAATTTGATTTTTGATGGATCGTTGTTGATTTTGATTTTTCTATCGAGATGAATTTTATGGCCCGAGTTACGATATTTTCTGATAACATATGTTGACGGAAATAACAGGGATGGTAAAACGTCTACTTGATTATGGAACCTGTAGTTTATCGCAGCCATATTAGCTGGCGTAGCAGAAACATAGAGACCTGACTTCGGATGTACGTATCTTGGTTATGAGATTTAAAATTTTTCGCAGCTATACTAGTCGACATAGCGAGAATTCCAGACGACATTATTGTAGAGGTGCATACCCCAGTTATGGAATCTATCCTTTATTGCAGCCTTGCTTACTGGCATGGCGAGGACTCTGAGTAACATGATTTGGACAGACGTATATGATTATCAGATTGTATCTTGAGAAGGTTTTTAAACATATCATCTCTATCATACCCTTCTGTTGTTATAAAATTGTATTTCCATCATCAAATAACTTAAGAGTAAGGATATTTTAGTTTTTGTTAGAGCTTATTCATATGTTGTTCTTTCATAGTGTAATGATATGATGACTTGTAGAGTATCGGTGCCCTAGAGATGATAGTTAGCATTGGTATTAGAATAATAAACAATTATAGATGATTTCTTATTATTTACAATACCTACCAGTTTCTATATAAGATGTTGTTATACCTTACAGCCTTGATGATTTATTATTTTCCCTTACCCTTTCCAGTAGGGCACCCATGACCAGAGCTGTCCTTGAGTATAGTTATAGTTTCACCTGAGACTGAGAGGTCTATATACATAGATAGGTTATAGATGATATTGGCATATAGGATAGGGGTTTGGTTGGTATCTATAGGTCATTGTTGTATAGGGTTATAGACATATTGTTTAGCCTATATTTGGTCCAGTTTTCTATTTTAGTTAAGTTCTCTATGTGATGAGTTCAGTCATGTGAGATCAACCTTTATAGGAAGTGTGCAGACCCTTCACTAGATATCCTGTCCCCTTGGTTCAGACTTGTTCAAGTTGTTCACTGTACTCAGCATTTCATTACCTACCATATTGCATCATAGATTTCACTGGACCATTGTTCAGACTCCAATTATTGACTCACCAATATAACCATCAACCCCTTATCGTATTCTGCATATCTGGAGAGTTAGTATCATGCATATTAGAGGTCTACACTCATCCCTACTTTCTGTACATGGTGACATGTTGCATCTCTTAACATTTTACTTTACTTGATAGCCTTGCAATACCCTTCAGTATAACCTGCAGTACCTGCCCTACAGTGAAGTTTAAACTTTTTTTTGGACATGGTTGTTCAGTCCATTTAGGACAGTTGTATACATTAGGGATATAATGTGGGTTGTTAATAAGAGTTCTCCCTTAATCATTTGTTTTGTCCCTCTTTCATTATATTAAATACAGATGATACCTGTTTAGCCCATCTGTCTAGATACATGTCCAAACCTTCCCTTTCATTGATGGTTCAGTCTTCCAAAAGCCTCTACCTGAGCATTAGTTCATTTTCCATATGTAGGTGTCCTACATATTATTGTCCTACATGTGTTTGTTCTGCATCTTCATGTGCAGCCATGCTAGACCACTATTCTGTCCTAACACACCCTACAGTATCTGACCCCTTCATTGGAGTGATAGGCATGTAGTAGGGAGTGTGAGTTGTTAGACTTTGAGTAGAGTTGAGGTGATGAGAGTTAAATATATATAGCTTGTATATATGTAATGTATTTGATTTGGTATGTAGCATGTACTCATTTGCAGTCTATTGCCTATTGTATTCCCTGTACACCAGTTTGGTTCACTTCTTTCAAACCACTATCCTGCATGTAGCTAGTTCAGTCCAGATAGAGAGGAGATGCCAAGTTGATCTAAAGGCATGTTTCAGTCACCATGTAGGTTCCTTTCACTTTAATTTTACAAGTGGACCCAAATGTCCTGTCCTTTAGCTTATAAATTCAGTCTCCTTAGCATCATTTCCTTTTGCCTACATTGATATTTCAGACCATACATTCTTAGCCTAATTTCTAAGCATTTGTTTCAGTCCCTTATAAGTTTAGTCTACTTTAACCCTTTGATGATCAGCTATATATATATATATATATATATATATATATATATATATATATATATATATATGATATACTTAGGATATATATATATATATATATATATATATATATATATATATATATATATATATATATATATATATATATATATATATATATATAAAATATATATATATATATATATATATATATATATATATATATATATGATATACTTAGGATATATGTGATGGGTTGTTCTTCTGGAGCTTATGTATATGTGGTACTTGGGATTTTTGTGCTTAGGTTATAGGTAATTAGTTAGGGGTGACTTAATAGGATTTGGAAAGTTAAGAGTTAGTCTATTATAGAGTTTTTTTTTTGCTAAATTCTAGTTGCCAACACCTAGATAGCTAGCATGGGTGAAATCCTAAGAAGTTGACTAGTTGTTAACCAGTAGTTGACCATTGACTATTGTTTGCCATTGATTGTTGGAGAATAGAACAATTTTATAGGAGGACTGAACTTTGACTCACAATTACAAACTCGCTTGTACAAAAGAGAGCCTAGGAACAAAACCTAGGAAAAGTAATCTAAGTACAATTGTTTAATTTAGATTCTGGGGAGTGACGGTAGAGGCTCGGGAAAGTGCTATCAACTCTGCCTTACTCCTTGGACGATCGAACGCAACCTCGGCTCCGGTGAAGAAATGCTCTTTCTGCCTGGGTGTGTGTATATCTCTCTGTGTGTCTCTGTGTGTATGCAAGGGAATAGCACCTTGCTATTTATAGGAATTCATGAGTAATGGGGTGTACAGCCACGTGGCTAATTTTGGGCCATATCCTTGTAACTGTGCCTCGAGAAGTGGGCAGCTGGGGATTGGTTAAGATTGATCATGATCTGTTTGTTGCACTAAATCCGAACTGTTAAGACTTGGTCAATTTCTGCCACGTGTCTCAACTGCTACTCTGTGGCGAGCCGCATGAATGATGTATTCTGGCTGAGCTGCATGAAGGACTGTTCCATAGCCGAGCCGCATGAAGAGTGTCTTCTGACCGGGCCGCATGAAGGTTATCTCATGACAGAGCCGCATGAGAGTTGTCTCATGACCGAGCCGCATGAGAGTGCTCTCATGACCGAGCCACATGAAGGTTGCATAGGCGATCCGCATAAAGAATTGTCTTTGGAATTTGTGAACTGTGCCAGATATCATGATGATTTTCTCATTTTTTTAGGAGCATGTCATGTCTTATCTTTATGTCAGAGCCATCATCTCTGTCAGAGCTGTCGCCTTTATGTCAGAGTAATTATAGCTAGCTGTTTAGGCTGATTTCAAACCGCATAAGGCCGCATGAAGCTTTCTAAGCCACATGAAGCTTTCTGAGCCACATGAAGCTTCCAGGGACTTTGAGCTGCATGAAACCCCCCAGTTTTTGAGCTGCATGAAACCCCCCAGTTTTTGAGCTGCATGAAGTTTCATGTTAATTCTGGGCCGCATATAAATTCCTATTCTTTTCCATGCTTCTACAAGACCCCCTTCAAAGTTTTCAATTTGTAAAATTGAAATACTTTGAATAAGAAGCATGGGTATGTCCGCATAAGCTCTTCATGCCGCATAGGCTTCTCTGGCCGCATACTGGTCTCGTGCCACGTAGGCATCCCATTAATTATTTTTTGATAATTTAAATCCGTCTTTTGGATAGAATCCCAAGAGTCGGCATGAAATTTTTGATTTGCTTTGATGATTCGGAGCAGTCTTTTGCATGAAAGGGGATAGAATCCCAAGAGTCGGCTTTATCTTTTTGGCAGCATGAAATTCGAAGCGGTGTCTATCGATTCACACGCCTCTACCAGCCTATAAGTACGAGCAGTTTTGAAGAGAGAGGTTCTTTACTTACTTCCTTCTTCAATCTTTCTATTGCCCTAGTCGCCTCTTCTTCTCCTCTCTCGATCATCCATGGCTTCGAAGGCTTCTTCCAGCGCTGCAGTGAAGGGCAAAGGACTTGCCTCTTCGTCGAATACGGCGATCTTGACCCATCCCGACGTTCATGCTTCGTCATAGTTAATACACGGGCCTTTCTCTATCATGCTTCGGCATAGTTAATGCGCTTTTCGTCTTCATTGAACTCCTCAAGTTCAGTATGATGAATCCGCATAAGCTGTACCGTATGGACAGCATGAACGCCTCATGACTGAGCTGCATAGGGTATGCTTCATGTCCGAGCCGCATGAGAGTCGCTTCATGACCGAGCCGCATGAGAGTTGTCTCATGGCTGAGCCGCATGAGAGACGTCTCATGACCTAGCCGCATGAGAGACGTCTCATGATCGCATAAGCACCTTATGAACTGGGCCGTATGAAGACCCACCTATCAGAGCCGCATAAGCTCAGAAAACATTAAGTGGTTTTCTCTGGCTATCTTCTGACTTCTTTCTTTCTTCTTTTTCAGTAAAGTTGCCGATCAATCCTTCGGGGGAGCTTTTGGTTGGTCAAGCTCAATCTGTTGTGGGTATGAGGTTCGACCATGTGGTCGATTATGTGACAGCCCAAATCACTAAAGATCAACTTGAGGAGAGGCTGAGGGATATCAGAAATCCATCCTTCTTCTTTCTCTCGGGCATGATGAACTCAGAGAAACTAGGGGGCACACCTCTGAAGCCTGCGTTCCTCTTTGGGGATGCCATGACTGTAAAGAACTCCAGTGTTCTAGATATATCTGAAAGTTGGAGTTTTTTCTCCAACGGGATGGCGATCCACATTCCTCAGATGGAGCGTCACTTCCCGTTGTCTTGGTTCAACATGCTGTCGATTGACAGAAAAATGGTGGACTCCCTAACCCGGAGCCAACAGGGGATGTTTGTGGGTGATATTCACTATAATAAAACATCGAGGTCGGTTGTTACAAGCAAAATACAGATCAGCCGCTCTGTGATGGGGTTGGCCCCGGGCAGTTTCATAAATATGCAGGGTCCCAACTTCCGGTTCTCCCAAGCTGACACTTTTATGAACCAAATTGCTCAAAAGGGGTCCTACGCCACTGGTCGGCTGTCGCTGCTGAACTGGATGAACCCCACCCCTTTATGGATCAACTTGACCTCGTGGATCTTGCGGTCATACAAGGATCTCCTGCTCGAGATTGGTCTTTATCACGCCATACGGGGCACTTGTTATGGTCTGCCCATAAACAAGAAGCTGTTCATGGCTCTTCTTGAGATGTACAACCGTTGTACAGGGACCTTCTTTACACCTGGAGGGGAAATGGGGCTCGTTCTCTACGAGATGCGTGAAGTCTCTAAGCTGCCCTGGGGAGATGAAGTTTTTGAAGCGTATACCCCTACGAATAAAGAATTCGAGGAGTTGGAGCAAAGGTTCCCGGGTTTTATGGCTGTTTACTGGGAACTACTATGCCACCATAGTACGTGCCAGCAGATGTCAAAGAAGAGGAACGATAGCTCGGAAGGGAACCTTCCACACACCAAGACTTGGCTCAGTTACCTTTTTGAGCTGGGCGCCTCAGGCCGGTTTTTCCTCCGACGTCCTCGAACCCAGGAGGAGGTGCAGAACCAGGTGTAGACTGCCAAGAGAGTGAAAACCACGGGTGACAAATTTGGGAGCCAATCTGACTCCTTTAATTTCTTTTTATCAGGATACCCAGAAGATGTCTGATAAGGCTCTCCTGGCGGAATTTCTGATGGTACGGCTGCAGAACTGTGTAGTTTCGGAAGGGGCTGGTGCCATTGAGAGAATCAGCCGTAACCTGATCCTTCCTGCGGTGAAGCTAGTCTTTGGGGCCAGACTAGCTCTTCTCCCTGCCATGGTATGCAGCGTATATAGTGGCCTCCGCGCCTTCTCGTCCAAAGTCATCACTCGCGACACGGCGAAGGATTTTGAACGAATCGAGCTGCCCTACCACTATCTGATAGGATGGCTATTAATGTACTACCAGTCTTTGATGAGGCCTGGCCCAGAGGATGACGTGACTGCTGATGATGCCTTCATCTATCAGTAGGAGTACACTACCATGCCTGCCTGTCGGATGGCGCTGGCACGAGTGGACAGATACTCCTTTTTCGTGTCTGTTCCTCATTTTACTAACGAAGAAGTAAGAGCCGTACATCTTGATGGTGCTGTGTCTCCCAAATTCTTGTCCGAGAAGATGCTCCTCTGGTTGCAGAACATCCGTCCTGCACATCTGGTGTATCGCAACCGTAACTCCGTCTTTTTGGAGCCTTACTTACCCAACCGATTCTTTCGACAATTTGGGTACCATCAAATGTTTCTGGACAATTCCAGCTCCTGTCTGGGTTTTAAGGGCAGCTTCTTGACGGCATTCGGGCTTGGCACAACTATAGTGCGGTTCACACCCGTGCCACCTTCTCCGTTCCCGATGCTGGAGAGTCGGGCCACATTTTGTACATGACGACCTTATACCATGTTATGGTGAATAAGCCTCCAGGAGATTTTGACCCAAGTACCAGCTTCATTATTGGTACTGGCTTGGAGGAGAAGCCAAGGACAAAGAAGGGGAGGACAGTTGATGTGTCTGACTCGGAGACTACCAACGTGGACGAAGAGGATGACCCTGATAACTTGCCTCTTCCTCATGCAGATGATTTGGTGGCAGATCAGCCCCCTATTGCGCCTAGTACTTCACGAAAACGTAGCAGGTATGCATCCTCTGTTGGCGGTATGACTTACTCCCGAAAACGGGCTGCGGTCAAGCCTCGCGGGCCGATCATTAGGGAGAGAAGTGAGGACGTCGATGCCGTTTCGGAGGTGAATCGAGTTACGATCCCCCTTTTTGTTCTTTTTTTCTGAAATATAATCTGATTATTTTCCTTTTCTTTGTAGGTGTCGGGAGATGTGAACTCCTCAGAGCCGGCTACCACCTCTGAGGTTGACCCTGCTCTAGCCGCATTAATTAGTGCTATGACTGCCGAGCTTACTTCTACCAGGGTCGTCCCGGCGATAGCTGAGATTCCTCCTGCTATTGACATCTCAACCCGAGGCGATGTGGGCTCTACTGAACCAGTCCCCGAGGTTGCTGAACCTCCGCCAGCTGATAGTGACCCAATTGTATCCACCTCCGGGATGGCTGGGATAGAGGAAGCAGCTGCAATCGGCTCAAGTGTCGCCGTTGAAAAGGATACGGTAGCTGTGAGTGAGCCTCAGCTTCAGCAACCCTCCCCTGGTAAGCTATGTCATGTCTTAACTAGTGAGAAGGTTCATTTGCTCTATCTTCATATCCTTCGGATTAAGTTGATCGATGGTTGCTCCGGACATACAGGTCCTGCTCCTTCGCTGTCGACGATGGACATAATCAGGGGAGAAGTCACCAGAGGAGATCTAGTGGAAGAAAGTATGCCTCCTCCTCCTCCAACTCATATCGAGGGACCTCCTACCGGATCGAGTTCAGGAGAACAAGTATCGGGACGATCGAGGTGGTGAGAAATGGTCCATGTACCCTTCTTGGTTCATGTGGCTCCAACACCGGAGGTCGACCTTTCTGTCCTGCCATGTCTCCGGATCCTTCGGGCTGCGGAGGAGAAGATGACTGCTATTCAAACGTCCTATCGCTCGGAACTTGCATCCTTAGTGATAGGGGCATCAAGCTCTGGTGTATCTTCCTCACAACCATCTTCAACTCTGCCAGCTACTCTTTCTTTGACACCGGCTTCTTCGGAAGTTCTGGATGAATCGTCGAAGGATGTGATTGATAGTTTCTACCACCATCTGAAATGAGGGGTCGAAGCTGCCCTGGAGAGGGGGACATCTTTTGCATTGGCTCGTCAATGTGCCCACGGTCAGATTGAACTCCTCAGAACACTCTCCGGCGGGGCAGGGATGGTCGAGCTCTTGGAGCCCAAATTAGTGGAAGCTGATCAACTCGTGGCTCAGTTTCAAGGACTACGGCAAGTCGATCTGTCTTTAGCAATAGATCAGGAGCACGCCTTCCTTATTACAGCCATGGAAAAGGTAAGGACGGTACGGGATACGTCCAAGCCTGCTCTAGTGAAGGACCTTCGAGATCTGTCTCTAAAGTACGATCAACTAAGCCACAGAGGAGAGAACTGTATCGCTCGAAAAGAGGCCGCCTCTCCTGGGATTGCCGATACCAACGAGCAGATCCTCCAGCTTTAGAGGAAATTGGCTTCTTTAGAATCTGAGCTCCAGGCTTTCCGTAAAGATAAGGAGCTAATTCTCCGGGAGACCGACCAGGTCACTCGAACCTCTGATGCCTTGGAGCGTGCACTGAAGAAACTTGAAGACGGTTGGCAGGCACATGTGCATCTGGAGGATGCAGAGAGGTTGACTCAAGAGGCTGAGCTCCGGGCCAAGCTGAGGATTGAGCGGTCGACGACCAAACTGAAGGACCGGCTCAGAGAATTGTGTGTCGTCGAACCATAATCGGCTTTTTCTTTCTTTCATTATTATGTTCCTCCATTTTTTAACAGGGATGTGGTCCCAGAAAATGTAGTACTCTTGATTTTAAATGAATGACTATGTTTACATCATCCTTTATCTGTTGTGCTTGTACCGTATCTTTGCCCCACTGAGGGACTTTCTGTGGACCTATTACCCTTGGTATACCTTGGTTTTAGGTATGGATAATAAGTTCGATAGAGATACCTAGAACAACTCCGTGGTAAGGTGGACATGGAAGTTCTTGGTATTGGGCAAAAGAATGTCGTAGAACAGCTGGGTTCCAGAGGCATGTGATGGTGAGAAAAGAGGCGCATGTACTAGAGGAACTAGTACAACATTTGTGGTCAGCTGCGGACAATTATGGTCAACTGTGGACATTTGTGGTCAACTGTGGACATTTGTGGTCAACTGTGGACATTTGTGGGCCTATTACCCTTGGCATACCCTGGTTTTGGGTACGGATAATAAGTCGAGAGAAAACCAACATACTTACTCAGAGGTAATGAGGACGTGGTAAATATGAAGGTTTTACAACGGAGTCTTCCTACTCAGAGGTGATGAGGACGTGGCAGGAGTGGACTCAACGAAGGATACATAGAACAACTCAGAGCTAATATGGATGTGGAAGTTCTACGTAAGGGGTGATTTGTTTGTGATGGAAGAGAAACAACTCAGAGGTGACATCGACTTAGTTATTTCAGAAATTTTGTGGATCTGTTATCCTTTTTTATGCACTGAAAGCGCGGGTAATAGATTATGAGGAAGATGCTCTTTTAGGAAGGTAATTCAGAGGCATGATCATACATGACTTACTACCCAGAAGATGCGATATGGATTCATTTGGAGTGACCAGAGTGTAAGTTCAGCGGTACTTAAGGGTACATAACTCAACAATCTGGTTGATTCGGAGGATGTCGTTTAGACATAATATTTCTTCAGGAACTTATCGTTGACGGGCATCATGAGCAAGTTTCCGTTTTGCTTTGTGAGACGATATGCACCATTGGAGAATACAGCCTCGATGATAAATGGGCCTTCCCACTTTGGCTCGAACTTGTCGGCGGTTTTGTGAGTCATAACCATCGGCCACCAAACTGCCAAGACGAGATCGCCTACTTGGAATGTTCTCAGTTTGACCTTCTTATTGAAGGCTCCAGAGATGCGTGCTTGATAAAGCTCGATTCGTTGTTGAGCTAACAGGTGCTTCTCATCCAATGCCTCTAATTCTTGTAGCCGACGACGGTAGTTATCATCCGTCGTTAGTCGGTAGGTGAGGGTGACGCGGAGCGAGGTGATTTGAGTTTCCAAGGGGAGAACTGCCTTACTTCCGTATACCAGAAAGAATGGTGTGTTCCCAGTGGCTGTCCGGACTGTAGTACGGTACACCCATAAACATTCGCCATGCTTTTCATTCCAGTCGTATTTGTTTGAGGACACAAATTCTTGAGCAGCTTGATTATGGTTTTGTTGAATGCTTCAGCCAGACCATCAGCCGTCGGGTTGTACGATATTGAAGCAATATTTTGAATTTGGTGTTTGTCGTAAAACCGATAGAAGGCATAGCTTGCGAACTGTGGACTATTGTCGTGGATGATCTTCGAGGCAGTCCAAAGCGATAGATGACGTGATGCTTGACGAAGTTGATTACGTTTGATGTCTTCACTTCTGCAAGCGGAACAGCTTTCGTCCATTTGGAGAAGTAGTCCGTAATTGCCAGTATAAAATGGTGTCCTCTGGATGAAGACGGGGTGATTGGACCGATGATATCCGTTCCCCATGCCTCAAATGGCCAGGATGCCACCGTCAGATGTAAGAATTCAGATGGTTGGTGTATAAAATCTGCGTGGACCTGATAAGCTTTACATTTTCTTGCATAGTCTATCACATCTGCTACCATCGTAGGCTAGTAATAGCCCATCCGGCGAAGGCGGTCTTGCAATTTCGGGCCAGGTTGATGGGCCCCGTAAACGCCGTCGTGAGCTTCGTGCACGGCTTCTTTGGCTTCTGTGTTTGACAAACATCAGGGCAGCAACCCATCATAGGATTGCTGATACAGCATTTTTGTCTCTGTATCATGGAAGAATCTGAGAGAACGTCTTCTAATAGAGGTGGCTTCTTTCGGGTTTTTCGGCAAGATACCATAGACTACAAAGTCAATAAATGGGAGTCTCCAGTCCTGTGTTTCGTCGACCGCCAGGGTTGAGTAACTCACAGTAAATTGTACATTGTTCTTAGGACTAACCAATTCATAGCCTATTACGTCCACCAAATGATGAGTATGATTTGGATCCGCCAGAGAAGCGGCAAGTCCTGCTAGGGCATCGGCTTCAATATTTCGGAGTCTTGGAACATGTTCTATGAAGAACCCTTTCAAGGACATGATGATGGCGATTGCTATCTGAAGATAGGGGATTATGTCTTCTTGGCGAACTTCATATGAACCCCAGATCTGATTGACGATTAACTATGAATCGCCATATGCTTCCAGGTAATCTACCCCCAGTTACTTTGCAAGTCGGAGGCCGATAACCAAGGCGTTGTACTCAGCCACATTGTTTGAACAAGGTTCCGTGAGTGAATATGCCCGATTGATCACCAAGCCAGAGGAAGAAATCAGTACCACTCCGACCCCAACGACGATGTTGTCCTTGGGCCCGGTTCTTAAAGCACCGTCGAAGAACATTCGCCAGACAGCATCATGGGAAGCCATATTTGACTTGGCGACCTCGTTTGGGATCTTTTCATATATTCTGGTTGACTCCGAACCTGGATGGACCGCTAAAAAGTCTGCCAGAGCTTGACCTTTAACCGCCTTCTACGGGACGAAGATCATGTCGTAGGAGGACAATAATATCGCCCAGGTAGCAAGGCGAGATCACTATTGGACCGAGCTTGTCGTACTAAGAGCAACCAGTAGGCATCCTTGATCGTCGAGTGAAGGTGTTGCGGAATCAGTTTATACTATTGGTTTGTGTGGCATGGAAGCATCACTCGCCAGGAGAGTCTACTTGGGAGCGCAAGGACGACATTCGGAATCGCTACCCGCATTTGTTCGAAAACTAAGGTACGACTTTCAGTTGTTAGTTCCACCCCGACGTTATTTTATTTTCGAGGACAAAATTTCTTTAAGTTGGATAGGATGTAATTCCCCTAAATTTTATATATGTATTTATTTAATTTATTATGGATTTATAGTATTTTAGGAATTTTTCTATGATAATTATGGTAATATTTGATATATTTATATATACTTGTATATAGGGAGATATATATATATATATATATATATATATATATATATATATATATATATATATATATATATTATATATATATATATATATATATATAAAATATATATATATAATATATATATATATATATATATATATATATATATATATATATATATATATATATATATTTTTAATCTATATATATATATATATATATATATATATATATATATATATATATATATATAAAATATATATATATATATATATATATATATATATATATATATATATATATATATATATATATATATATTGTTTTATATATATATATATATATATATATATATATATATATATATATATATATATATATATATATAATTATATATATATATATAGAAGTAAATGAGTATATTAAGTTTTAAACATTTTTATTTAAGTTTTATAAATTTCTAGTAGTTAATTAGAGCACATATATATGTGTATATATATCAACTTATATATATAAGTGTTTGTTATATATATATATATATATATATATATATATATATATATATATATATATATATATATATATATATATTACAGTACTTGGAGTAGCCCGACCCCCCTTTCTTTAGTTCATTTTGTAAGTCAAGTAAGCTATGCTTTAAACCCAGTTGGCCTCATTCAATTCAAATTTGATATCAATCTGAAATCTTCCAATCCCTTTTGATTGGATTTAAATCTCAACCTGAGATCATCCAATCTTCGCCAACCTAATCCTTAGTATATTCGATGTAATTAAACGAAAAAATCTTATCAAAAACTCGATGGAAACCCTGAATACCAAAAGGACTCAGAAGCAACACCTATAAACTTTCGACGACAGAAATTTGGAGTTCCATCTGAAGAACTCAAAACTCGTTGATTCCCCAACTTCCCCAGCAACAGGAGAACTATCCTGACCCCCTGAGAGTCGCTGCCGTCGACCAGACTGACGCCGGAGCACCCAACCCGACAGCCAAACAGAGATCACTCTGTTTCGAAACTGCTAGGTACCCCTCTTTAGTATAGTATTACTTCCATCATTTTCGATCGATTTTGATTCTACAACCTCAAGTAGATAGCCTACATAACCCTCTGCGAACGTCATTAATTAGAATCGGTAGTAGTTAGCCTGGTTGTCGACGAATTCAACGCAAAGTTGAAAGAAAAACTGCCTATAAACAGGACGGTTGCCTTCACAGAGCCCTGATTGGAGGCATATAATGGTCGATCTATAATCAATTTAGCAAAGCTAATCTAAAACAGTGAAAGCCAACATAATCGAGATTAAAATGCACCTTGTAGAATCATATTTTGTTCATCGTACAGAAAGTTACGTGATGATGAACTTGTGTCAAAAATTGTTTTAATAACATTCAAAACTTTAGAAATCGTCCCGATACGGTGTGCGCCCCGACAAACCGGGCGACGTGGTCGCACACTATACGCATCGAAAGGCGCGTATGGATGTTGCCGACGTGTGGGAACTGACGGAACCCGATTTTGTTGCGCGTGCGCGACGAAATCATTACGTATCCGTCGAGATACCCATGTATCAATGTTTTGCAAACTTGGCCATAACTTCGTGCACGTTCGTCGGATCGACACGAAACTTGTGCCATCAGGACCGCATCAATTTTTTGGTCCAGTATGCCAAGTTTGGTCCGATTCTGAGAAGGTTGATCGAAACACCAAATTGGCAGGCCCGCAATCCGATCCAACGTACAATTTTGTGCACGACTTATCGGAATCCAAAATTGGACATACCATTGGGTTCGTCTCCACAAATAGGATCTATATACATGTAGTTTAACGACTTTAGAGACCATAAAGTTTGGCACGTGTTTCGGTGCAAAACGGGTCCAACTGCGGACATTGTTTTGACCCGAAGTTACGATTTTGTCCCTGTTCCAGAATTAAACTTTTGGACAGGTGTTTTCTAGGTATATCACTTATTCCGAGTACGTTTTTGATGTTTGTTTCAGCATCTGGAGTTGTTTGGAGATTTTGACATTTCTGTTGCAAACATTGTGATTCTTAGACTTGCCACCTTCGCACCGCCAGGCAAGATACCTTGTCATCTTACTCTGTGATTTACATATTCTTATTTTTAGTTGTTATTTTCAGCATTCCTTATTTGTTATTATTATAAAACTGTACGTCCAAGTCACACTTGGGTGCAAGCGTCGGTCGTCCTATTGCCTTTGTTTATTTCTCTTACATTGACTTAGCCTAGTGACTACCCATTGTTGATGAGGTATTGGTATATCTCATACGGCCTTGATACTTGCTTTTCTACGTATTGTGAGTCATATATAGGACAAGTAGCCGCGTAGTCGGCTGGCCACCGATACGTATGGAGCGTGGGACGGATAGGAGTAACTGTCAATAGTATTGCATGTTAGAAGACTTGGCGGTTACTAGAGGTTCATATCAGTCATGGAGATGATGATACTAGGCATTGGGTGGGGAGAACAATACCTGACGTATGGGCTTCTCTGCACTTCCCTGATTACCTGTGCGCTCCTTAGGAGACGCAGGCCCCAGGTGCCCTCTGATGTTTCCCAGAATGTTGTGGACGTACCCCTTGCACATGGTGCCCTCTGGCGATCTTCGAACGTTATGGACGTAGGCCCCTGGTGTCCTGTACGGGGACCATGACGATCCCATCTACAGCCACGGCTTATGCGTCGAAGGATTGTTTCTCAAGCTGCATATTCACAGTAGACTGGTCTGGAACCCTATTGCATGCATTATCTTTTCTATTATATTATATTATATATCACAGTTTATATGGCATGGCATTTCTTGTATCTTGTTACGTTCCGCTGAGTACCTGGTTATCTCTCCAGGATTTGACGACTTTCCGTAGCAGTACGGAGCGGCTTTGGATCCTTCATACCTTGATGACGAGGCAGTTCCTACTGATTTCTAGTCTATTCCTTATTTGAAACATTAGTGGATATTTTTACAACTCTTTTCTTTACATTTTGCGGAGATCTTGTGAGACTATTTCATAGCTATTTGGAGTGAGTATGTTCACCCGGTTATCTTTTGACACTCATTTATTATTTGGGACTCTTATATCTTCTATGTTGAGCTGTGATGAGATTAGATTACATTATTCTGGCCTGTGATGATTTTATATACAACTTATGTATGTATACGAGGATTCCATATATTGGAGTATTCTTCGTATATGTGCAGCTAGCATGTTCACGTACTCGGTTCTATGTATTTTGGGACTGGGGCGTTACACATCACTCCTAGGTTAGGACCAAACCAAAGTGTCTAACATGCCCTCTAAATTGTCATTTGTCTAATTAAATAAAATGTGATGGGTTGGGGTTATATTGGACAAAAATCCATTCTCTAATGAACTAATTGGTCATGAATAATTAGTCTAATAAAACTAGTCTAATGAGTTGGTTTATGGGCCATGCCTTGCTAATTGTTGGGCTCTAGTTTAGTATCTAAGCTAACCGGGCCACTAACATAAGTCAACTCATTAGACTAGTCTCTAACCCAACCAACTAACCCCAAATAATTTAAATAGATACATACAATATTCCTAAATAAATACACAATATATAACAATTTATAAAATAACAAATTTACCTTTATTTAGAAAAATGGTGGTTACAATTCTACCCCCTTAGAAAAAATTTGTCCTTGAAATTTAAGTTGGTTGTACTCTTCTTAAGGTCATGCTCTCAACAATTATGGTCCAAAAAAACCTTATCTAATCCATACAATCCTATTGAAGGAAACAACATGCATGGTTATGATATTATTGGTCATGACATGCAATATCAACTTTGGGTCTCATCTAACTACACTAACCACACTATAGAACAAGACAATTCATTAAGTACTAACAAGAACACAAACAATGGTGGGGTGCATCATCAACTTATCTCAAAAGAAATACTAAAATCTTGGTTAATTACTCACCTCCAACTGGGTCTAGTGACTGGAACCCCTCCTTGGGGCCGGGCTTCGACTAGGTTGGTACAAAGGGAACAGTCTCGCATCATGTGTATAGCTGACCCACAAAACAAGCAAAACCCTTTCCTCTTCCTACAATCAGACCATACAAGCCCAAGCTTCTTGCAGTAATCACAAGTAGGCACTCGCTCAACTACCCTCTGCTGAGCAGGAATCCGAACTGGAAAGGATGGCATGGGCTGAAGGTCTGGGTACTCCTAAGGCCCTGGGTAGATACTGCTCCTCACTTTCTTGGAACTAGGCTCCCCTCCTTGTGAATTCACTAGGTCCCACAACTATTGGATCCTCTGGTTCTGCTCCCTCAGGATCTTGGTCTGAACTCTCTGTGTCTCTAACACATCCCGGAGAAGTCCAAATATCTTAGTTCCATCAGGTGGCAAACCTCCTGAGAATATGGTTTGGGGTACCACTCCAGGAGGCGGAGAAGGAGGTGGTGGAAGACTCTCGGTCTCAGACGAAGCTGCAGCCATCTCCTGAAAGGCAGAAGGTAGAGAAAGACTCTCTGGTGAGGTTGCTACCACGTCCTTAACGGCAGGAGGTGCTACTACCTCCTGGTCAACCACAGGGGTCACTACCTCCTGAGCCATAGGAGGTAGAAGCACGCTCTCAGCCATGTCCGGAACTGCAGCTGCTCTCAAATGACGGGCTCTGGTAATAGGTACCATACTGGAAAGATATATGGAAATAAGAAATCATCAAAGAATTGTAAGACAGATTATCATTATAATTATGAAAACTGATAATTACCATAATAAACAAAAGAAATTTCTACAATGGGTTACTAGTTATGATACTATCGGTATACTATGGTTTCAGGCCATGGGTATACTCAACTCACTGGCACATACTATCCAGGATACTATCTTTTATTGTCTGTCTCAGTTCCTCTATCACCTAATATTGCTTAACCATTCTCCTTACGATGAACACTGGTATACACCGCAATCATGCACTCTATTGATGCACTCATCTATCTAGAATACTCTCTCTAGGGTGCCTACCCAAGTCTTGACACTATCTACTTAAGCACTAACTCCTTTATATGGTACTTGGATGACACTCTCATACTAGGTTACTCATGTCTCTCCTCCAACTGGTCACTAAAATGTTGGTGCATAAACCTCTATAATACTTGAAATACTCTGGCTCTTGCTACTAGGGTATTCCTCCTATTCTGATACCTGGTGCAACTCATACCCTGACACTTGTTAATCACTCTAGGGCTCTTACCTATAATTATTTATCAAAATACATATACAATACTTCTTAACCATACTCTCAACAGTTAATACTAATACTCAAGGACATAGACCAATTTACAAGTCACCAAACCATCACACTATGAAGAAACTATAATGAAATGAAGCTCTACAAGGAACTAGGCAAAAGGAACTAAAAGCATTCCTACTTCTAAGTTAATTTATGATGGAACAGAATCTATAATAACATAAATGAATGATAGAGATGATATGTTAAGAACCTTTCCATGATACAATCTGATAATCATACGCGTCTGTCCAAAATCATGATATTCAAAATCCTTGCCATGCCAGAACAAAGCTGCGATAAACGATACATTCCATAACTAGGGTATGCACCTCTATAATCATGTCGTCTAGAATCCTTGCTATGCCGACTAGTATAGCTGCGAGGAGTTCTAAATTTCATAATTAAGATATATACATCCTAAGTCAGGTCCCTACATTTCTGCCATGCCGGCTAATATGGCTGCGATAAACTCTAGGCTCCATAACCAAGTAGACGTTTTACCCTTCTTGTTGTCCTCGTCAACATATGTTATCAGAAGATACCATAATCAGGCCATAAAATTTATCTCGATATGAAAATCAAAATCAACAATGAACCATCAAAAATTAAAATTCAACAATAAGAAGCAAGGGCGAACAGAAACAAGTGAAAGCGATTTCAAATTGGAGTTAAAAATAATAATCTCAAGGGGTCGTCCCAGGAATCTCTCAAGGAGTTCTAACTGTCATTGAGTATCTTCTCACTCTAATACCTTATTTTCTATATCCTATCGCAGGCTCGCAGTAGTATAGCTAAGTCGTCGTACTACCAGGACATTGCACCAATGCGAATCTCGACCTGCATGGGCCACCATTAAAAAAGTGTTACGACTCACACTCGGTATAAAGGCACGAATGCGTAACAGCGCCCAGACTATGCCACAGAATCGGCGGTAGAATGTGGTATCGGTCTACTATTTAACAATAATATAATAAGCTATCATTGTAGCTCATATCCAACGGAGGATAACAATGATATATAAACCTCAATCACAAGTCTAACAGGAAGAATATATGGCACGATAAAAGATAGAGATAGAGATGTAAACTCAGAATAGAAAGTATCTAACACAATCTAGAGTGAATCATTGTATAGTTATACAAGTCTGAAATAATAATAGCAAGCACAATTGATAAGCTGGAGACAGAGTCCAGTCAAAACCTAGTCTAACTAAGTTACTGCTAGAGCCTCCTCAGCTGGAACTAACACCTGCTGGACTAGGGTCTCCTGGTCTACGCCCACTACGTCATGAGGACCATAGTAGATGGTACACTCGTGTAACGCCCCAGTCCCAAAATACTTAGGATTAAGTACGTATCCATGCCAGCTGTACACATACGAAGTATACTCCAATATATGAAAACCTCGTACGTGTATATAAGCTGTGAAATACAATAAACCATGATAACTAAATCTCATCGACAAAAATCAAAAGAATAGTAATATTAATCAACTCAATAATTTGTCATTTATACATGTAGTTGGGCGGAGACAAATCCACTACCAACTATTTTAGATGAAAGAAAATATACAAAGAAATGATCAAGAAAATGGCAAGACGAACCAAGGGCAATCCTCTTCGAAGAAATGGAGAAGATCACGGTCCTGGCTAGAACACCTGCGAAAAGTCACAAAGCACACACCTGAAGAGATCACCAGGTCCTCAGAGTGACGTAACAAGATACATAAAGAACATGTCATATAAACTGTGATATATAATAAATAAAAGAAAGGTACATGCAATAGGGTGTCTACCAGTTCTATAGTAAAAATGCAGTTAAGAACAAACCTTCAACGCATGGGCACTCTGGCTATATGTACAGAAAACTCAGGTATAGTCCCATCAGGATACTAGGGACCTCAAAGCATAACATTCTTCGAATGACAAAGGCCAGCGGGAATCAGGTATCAGGATCCAGGACCGTATCTCCAGCGGAGATAACCGACAATAATAGGAAAGTGCATACAAGGCCCATATGTTAAGGAACTGTGCTCTCCACCGAATGCCTAGTAGGGTCACATCCACGACTCATAGAAATCTCTAGTAACTGCCAAGTCCACTAGCATGCAAATCTATTGGCAGTTACTTCTAACCGTCGCATGCCTCATACGTATCGATGGTCGGCCGACTACGCGAGTACGTATCCTACATGTGACTCACATCATGTGATAAGGTATGTGTCAAGGCTGCATGAGATATACCAACACCTTATCATCAATGGGTGGTCACTAGACTAAGTCAATGCAAGAAAATAGAACAAAACAAATAAAATGACCGGTATAGTTGCTTGCACCCAAGTGTTACTTGGACGCACAATGATATAGAATAAACAGAATATATGAAATTGAATATAAATAACTAAAAAATAAAGTAAAGTAATTACAGAGTTTGGTGGCAAGGTATCTTGCCTGGTAGTACGGGGATGGCAACTCCAAACAATCAATCACGTCAGCAATGTAAACTCAAAATCCACGAACGACTCTGGATGCTGAAACAAACATCAAGAATGTTCCCGGTATAAAAGTTATATCTAGGAAACGTCTGTCCAAAAGTTAAATTCTAGAATAGGGACAAAATCATAATTTCGGGTTAAAACGATGTCCGCCGTTGGACCCATTTTGCACCGAAATGCGGGCCAGAACCTACGGTCTCTAAAGTCGTCAAACTACATGTTTACAGGTCCGATTTGAGAAGATTAACCCAACTGTATGTCCAAAGTAAGATTCCGGTGGGCCGTACAAAATTTCGTCCGTTGGAGCGGGACGCGGGCCCGCTAAATAGGCATTCCGATCGACCTTCTCAGAATCGGACCAAACTTGGCATACAGGACCATAAAAATGATATGGTCCTGCTGGCGCAAGTTTCGTCTCGATTTGACGAATGTGCACAAACTAATTGAAGAATTTGCAAAAAGGTCAATATGGTGAATTTTGACGGATACACATCAAATTCGTCGCACATACGCGACCAATTTGAATTCCGTCAAAGCCCACACATCCACGAAGTTGATACGCACCTTTCGATGCGTTCGGTTCGCGACCATGTCACCCAGTTTGCCGGGGTGCACGCCGTATCGGAAAAAGTTTTTGAGATTTGAAAGTTTAAAACTGATTTTTTTTTCTCGACTTGGGAATGGAATTAAACTGCAATTAAAGGACTAAAATTAAATCTAATAGGTTTTATTCATTGTCAGTTCATCTTAAATTTTGTTCAGATAAAATTTTGAGTTTGTCGATCCATTGTCTAGAATTTGGCTTCCAAACAGGGTGGTTGGACTGTCTCCTATGCTGTTGAAGAATAAATTTTTCATCGATTTCAAATCAGTTTACTGGATAGTGTAAGGCTGTAAAAATTAATCGATTTAATGGATCATACAGAGGGTTAGGTTGTCTATGCATCGAATCTCGTAGTTCGAGATTCGGTCGAGCGAGAAGGGAGATTTTGATGGTCGAAGTGTGTACCTGGCTGTGTATGCTGCTGCTGCGGGTTCATGCGGCGACCGGCAATAGGCGGCTGTCTGGCTCTGCCTGCGGCCGTTCCACGGTGGCGCGCCGCCTCGTAGGGGCGGGGATGGTTCGCCCATGGTGGGAAAGTTGATTAGAGTTTAGGGTTTGAGGGATTTCTCTCTCAATCCCTCTCGGTATATAAGGTCGGTTGCTCATTTGATGGAGAGTCAATTTTTGAACCGTTTGATTCCAAAGGGCCTGGCTCTGCCACCCTTTAAGTCGGGCTGGGAGTCTTTGCTCTCGGTTTTGGGCTTTAATGGGAAATTTTGTTTTGTTTTTTTTTCCTTTACTAATCTATCTATATTTAACTTATATATATGAACTCTTATATATATCTAGATATATGTATGTATATATCCATATTGTCAATACATACATATATGAGCCATAAATACAATAAAAAATCCTAAAATTTTATAAACTTAATGACAACCTTATAAGTATTTTTTTAAGAAAATATTTTGAATCAACCAATATAGAATATTATTAGTATTTTCTTTTTCTTTCTTTCTAAAACATAAATAACTCCATTTATATATATAAATATGTAATAAAATATGTCATATATAAATATCCAATATCTATTTATATATGAACTTCTTATATCTAATATACACCTATCTATATATCCTAGCATTCAAGAAAATATTAAAATAATTTAGAAAAAGATTATAACTATATATTATATACAAAATTTATGTATTTCTCATATAGTAATTATTTACTTATTTAGCATAAAAAATTTCAGAATAATCCATAAACCTAATAATATATATATATATATATATATAACTAAATATTTGTTAAAAAGAAATTCTACATATTACATGGTATGTAAAAATGCATTTAGTATAAAATTTCTATTATTATTATCGTACAATAAAGCAAGACAACAAAATTTAAATTTACAAATTATTTTAAATAGTAAATGAATAATTATAAAGAAATAGATTGTAAACAACTGAATATTTAAAATAATAAAATAAAAATTCCATAAAAATTTAGGATTTTACATCCTACCAACTTATAAAAAATTTGTCCTCGAAATTAAAATAAAACTTAATAAAATTAAAAGAATAATGAGGTTGAATACGAAGGAAGAGTAAGTGTATCCAATATCAATTCATAACCCAGGTTTTGTAAGGATGAGGGAGATAGCTATAGGGGAATCCAAAATAACATCATATTCTACAAGATTGGGTATTCTATTCTTCCAAGGATCATGGGTATCTAGCTTGTTGAGGAATTGGTCAAAATTATATGCTTAGAATCAAACGGACGAAAGTGGGCATCCATGGTCTGTTCTAAAGGAAAAATGGGTCGTGCATATGGTGTAATTGAAATGGAGCACAAGGTGGTATGTTTGAGTGGGACGTGTATGTTATGTGTGTAGTTTGACTGGTCTCCTTCAAGAGGGTGAAATTGTTGGAAAGAAAATGCTAGTATTGTGCTCAAATTCTCAAAGTCACGGTAGAGGGTATCACTGATACGGATAGAAGTGGATGCTATGAACAACTGTTTCATTGGTTCAATTGGAAACAATCTATCCCCATCATTTGCTAATTCAAAGGAACCCTACGTTCGTAGAGAGGCTTGTCTATACATTTCAGCAATTTTTATTCTCGAAGTTCTATCCAAGACACTATTCTATGATAGAATGTGTTTGAAGAATCAAGGTTGTGATCTTTTACTGCGATTATCTAAACGCACAAGCGAAGGAAGAAAAAGGTAATACAAAAAATTGTATCACAACTTCCAAACAATTAGAAGAACGGTTACGAGTGAGATCCAATTCTAAGAGGTAGAGTACACTAAATTCATGGTTTTATCCAAACCACATGAATTAGTTAAACGTAAAGAGCACAGTAACAGGACTTCTAAGATGGAAATTTTCAAGGAGGTGTTTGATGTTATGAGGTACTTCTAGTCGTAGTCATGGACTCTATAGGAAGTCTAGGTATTACTTATTTAATATTACTCATGTACTGGCCACGTTTATCAAGGTGGTAGGAGAGGTCTTGGTTAAGCCTAACCGAAAAAAGTTGGTACAACGGGATTTCATTCATCGCATAACATGATTACGACGAAATATTGTTAAGGAAATTATGGACGGAGAATAAATAGATCATGAGATGGAGCCTATATAATATGTGTCGGGACCTATTTCACATGTTTGGTTTTATAGTCCACATATGGTGATATGCATGGATGGGTTTAACTGGAGTTTAATGGGTTCCCTGATTGGACATCAATCTTTTATCGAATAAGTCTTTGGTTTTAATCCATATTGATTGGACAAGATCCGCAAAATCAATCGAGACCATGCCTATTAGGTTAGGGTAACCTAGAATAGGTTCTAACTCAAGTGGTTGGCCTAATTGTCAGTCAGATTGGTTAACTAGGTTCCTAAAGCCCAAAAATGTGCCTTCTGTGACTTTTGTGTTTAAGTAGCACAAGAAGACTTAATTGAGTGGCATACCAGTGACATGTGCGTAGTGGGCTTCGAGTAGGTCACAACTGTATATTGGATCGAAAGAATTTAGTCGAGGTCCGATCTCTAATTGAAGTCAGAAAGTTATCAGTATTATGGTCAGGGTTATTGATTAGCCCTTTTGACCTTAAAGTCGTATCATAAAAATAAAGCACAAGGGGACGTATTTTAGTGGAACATGTTATGTCTACATGAAGGTGGAGTCATCTAGGCCTTGTATATGAAGTTTTTTGGAAGGTAACAGCTGGTCTCGTGCTCTAAATATCAATGGAACGGTCGGGGACACCAAATGATCTAAATAAAAAGTGAGAGTTCATGGGGCACTAATTATCATCCCAACGGTAATCAACTTATCCGAGCAAATCGGTAATACTAGTATCTCCTACAATTTAGAAGGCTTACAATTTACTTACTCTAGAAGCTAGGACATGGTTTTAGGATTAATGAGGTTAGAAACATTTTAACTTGTGATATCGTACCTCGACTTCTAAAGAATAAGGCACGGTGTGATTGATAACGTGGGATGGTAGATATGAATCATATTCGAGGACCGTTCCTCAATTTCTAATAAATGGGAATTATTTCGTACCATGATTCACGAGTCAATAAACAGAATGATCCACTCGTCCATAGTGTACGAGAGTTATCATTGGGGTAACAGACTCTAAAGCACGTCATGGAAAGATCTCCAACGACTAAGTCATAAATTTCTATTTGTGTAAAGTCGGCCAGACTATGCTCATAAGGTTTCTAATGGTGTCGAATGTAGTGCTCATGCATTGCTGTTGATAACTAGTAAATCATACTATGACAGGGTATTATGCTATTTGACGAAGCTAGTGATTGTGATGCTCCAATGCTAAGTCAGGTCTTAATATCAAAATTTGCATAACTGGAATAATATATGTTGGACTCAAATCTCGGGATGGATGTCTACCATAGTCATGGTAAATACTTGTCCTTGTTTATGTATGTTCCTCTCATGTCTAACTGTGGACTTGGTAGAGTAAGGGTCGGGTTAAGACTTAAGGGTTGCTAGTTCAAGCAAGATTCAAGAATAATAATTAGAGACATAGTAAATGGTTCTTGGAGAATAGATTGTCTCTTAGATGGGTGTTTTGATCTAGGGTAAGATCTTAATCATTCTCAGATTCCAATGACTAGAAGGTCATGATATTAGTTTTAGGGTCGAAGGGAGGACAAGTAACTCAAGGCAAGGTTGTAGTCACATGGCTAGCCGATGGTAGCAACACATTTGTATACAACCATCATAGCCACGGGGGATACGTTGTATCTATCTACAAAATACGAGCGCTCGTCTTTCCAAATCAGTGAAAGACTAAAACGATAAAGATGTCATTGAATACAATTACGTTATTCAAAGGCGAAGGTATAATTCAAATGGAACTGTCAGTACAGTCGCGAATGAGATCCTAAATACCTCTATATCTCAATCCACGTGGGATAATCATATGAAGAGCGAACCAAGTGCAATATGGTTGATCAGACCATAATACATTGATTCTAATTGGACAATATGCTTGTGGGCGTCCCCAGTATATATATGTCCTGAACAAGCTCGATAAAGAATAAGCTTGCAAAACTAGGCTATAAATAGCGTCATCATTTATGGTAGTGTAAAGTATAAGTACGGGAGATATTGTTGAAAGCAGTAATAAATAGCTAAAGTTTTATAAGGATCTAAGTCTTGTCGGTGTTTCTGCTTATACAGTCGTCCTACTGTCTCTTGTATCATGTCGTGGTTGACCAATAGAGTATGGGCTACTAAAACTCTATTTTCTAGGTTAATATATCTTCCTACACTAGCATATATTCAGTTGCCACCCTATTATACTTCATTACTAGGTTACAAGGATACGGGTGGTGGGCTGTGAGGCATACTACCCAACTAATAGAGTAACTGAGAAATATAACATGTTTACTTGTATGAATATCTTTCTAACCTCCCTATCAAGCACGAGGGTAAAAGATAAGATTTACAGCGAAAGGAATCAAGCAGAAGGAAGTCAAGGTAATCGGTTGAGAGTTCGAATTGAATTCAAGGAAGGGGGTCAAATGAGTGGATGAGATTCTAGACCCTAATCCTATCTGCAGGCTCACATCGGTACAGTAACGTAACCGAAGTGATGAACTCGACCTGTATGGGCCACCACAAAAATATGTAATGTCCCAGTCCCAAAATACTTAGGACTAAGTACGTGTCCCCGCCAGCTGTACATATACGAAGTATACTCCAATATATGGAAACCTCGTACGTGTACATAAGCTGTAAAATACAGTAAACCATGATAACTAAATCTCATCCAAAAAAATCAAAAGAATATTAATATAAATCAACTTAATAATTTGTCATTTATACATGTAGTTGGACGAAGACGAATCCACTACCAACTATTTTAGATGAAAGAAAATATACAAGAAAAGGATCAAAAAAATGGCAAGACGAACCAAGAGCAATCATCTTTGAAGAAATAGAGAAGATCACGGTCCTGGCTAGAACACCTGCAAAAAGTCACAAAGCACACACCTGGAGAGATCACCAGGTCCTCAGAGGCACGTAACAAGATACATAAAGAACATGCCATATAAACTGTGATATATAATAAATAAAGGAAAGGTACATGCAATAGGGTGTCTACCAGTTCTATGATGAAAATGCAGTTAAGAACAAACCTTCAACGCATGGGCACTCTAGCTATAGGTACAGAAAAATCAAGTATAGTCCCATCAGGATACCAGGGACCTCAAAGCATAACATTCGATCGAATGATAGAGGCTAGCAGAAAATCAGGTATCAGGATCCAGAACCGCATCTCCAGCGGAGATAACCAACAATAATAGGAAAGTGCATACGTGGCACATTCGTTAAGGAACTGTTCTCCCCACCCAATGCCTAGTAGGGTCACATCCATGACTCATAGAAACCTCTAGTAACTGCCAAGTCCACTAGCATGCAAATCTATTGGCAGTTACTTCTAACCATCGCATGCCTCATACGTATCGGTGGTCGACCGACTACGCGAGTACGTATCCTACATGTGACTCACATCACGTGATAAAGTATGTATCAAGGCCACATGAGATATACCAATACCTCATCATCAATGGGTGGTCACTAGACTAAGTCAATACAAGAAAATGGAACAAAAAAATTAAATGACCTATATAGTCGCTTGCACCCAAGTGTGACTTGGACGCACAGTGATATAGAATAAACTGAATATATGAAACTGAATATAAATAACTAAAAAAATAAAGTAATGTAATCACAGAGTATGGTGGCAAGGTATCTTGCCTGGCAGTGCGGGGATGGCAACTCCAAACAATCAATCACGTCAGCAATGGAAACTCAAAATCCACGAACGGCTCCGGATGCTGAAACAAACATCAAGAACGTTCCCGGTATAAAAGCTATATGTCACGCCCCAGAACCAGAATACTGGAGAGCGGGGGCAGACATAGCCAGCTACGTATATGAAATGGAATCCATCTCGCTATACGGTTACGGCTGTCTAGATACATGAGGGTTTATCTACAAGCCAACAGTCTCTTAAGGTCATGAACAAGCCTAGTGTCTCAATCACAAGCAAGTAAGTAAAAGTCACAAGATGTATGATCATTAAATATACAATAGTAAGGCGTCCCAAATATTACATATTCAGTTGATCATGAAGTTAGTCGTTACAAAATGTCAGGACTAGCAAGAGTTTAGTCATACATGATCAACCCTAGGATCTGTTAATCATGTTACAGCCCGTAGGCAGACAGTAAGTAAGTACAATCGAGCTAAACAGGTGCTCGTCGGCTAAATGCCTCAAAAGAATATTTTTACAATAGAGTGGGAGAGCCAAAAATAACCCACTCGTTGCCAGGGTTCCGTCTAGTGGCCACCATCTGGCTGGAAGATCGGTAGATCCTCTGGAGCTGCTCCGAAATCTGGCCACACAAAACCAGCTGGGTCAGACCCCAGAAAGAGCAAGTGCCACAAGGAAGCTTCACTTAAGAACTAAAACCAGCAATCAGCACAAGATATAAATAAAAGTAAGAACTGGAAATAAAGAAAATACACCAGGATGATATACGACGAGATAACCATGGAACTATTCAGATAACCAGGTTACAACCCGTAAACCAAACAAGGACAGGGGTTGTAACCCTTCGTCTGAACAGAACTTGGAATTCTCACCATTTATCGGTAAAGTAAATACAAGCATTCTGGTCATTCAATAATCTGGAACAGGATCAGGACAAGACTAGACTGGTTAGGCTCCGTCCAATCACTTCACGGCCAAGCAAGAATTATGGCTTGATACTTTAACTAACTAGGGTTGTCACAAGCCTAATTACTAACAAGATGCAGTAAGATTATTCCACAGCCACAAGCCCTGCAGACCATCCAGGTTACCCGGGTTAAAAGATTAGAGTTGAATTCAGGTGGGTACATCGTCCAGGAAACGAATGTACCCTTAGGTAGCTTGAAGGGTGCAACACATGACAGTGTGCGGGAAATATGCCCTACTCGACGGCAGGCTACAGATCCCAAGGCGTGCCCAGGTAACGGGATTTTCTGTAGCTGGAAAATCTTGTCATGACTAATGTATTAATCTAGTTATTAGCCTTAGTCCATTTTAGTAGGTACTCCTGACCGTGGTACTCAGGAGTCCCTGTCCTAGACATGATGCGAGACAGGACTGGTTTATTTATACAAACACAATCGCCCACGATGTCCGGATTAATTATACAGGTCATGTCATGTCAGGTAGCCGTCGTAACATCTATTCGAGATAATCATGTCAGGTTATCATGCCAAGTGTACTTGTCAGGAGTGTGCCACGACGAGCCACTATCAGGTCATGTCAGGTTATTATGTCAGGAGTGCACCACTACGGGTCACTATCACGTCATGCTCAATTATCAATTCCAAACATATCAAGTAAATTCGTGATTATCAAGTTCAGGACAAAAGGCGTAAGGATATAAAATGGACGTTAAATATCTAATAAAATATCAATATACAGGACTATAAAAGATCCAGGATAGGTAGGGCCATGTCCAGTTACGCCTAAACATCAGGTTGCGCCTGAGTCAGACTGCGCTCAGTCAGGCTGCGCTCAAGTCAGGCTACGCTCAAGTCAGGCTACGTGCTACGCTCAAGTCAGGCTACGCTCAAGTCAGGCTACGCTCAAGTCAGCGTATGCAAGACATACGCTTCCAAAAGGCAGCGTATGTACTCCATACGACTCCTCATCAAGGCAGCGTATGAGGTCCATACGACTCCTTGTCAAGGCAGCGTATGCAAGACATACGCCTCCCAAAAGGCAGCGTATGAGGTCCATACGACTCCTTGTCAAGGCAGCGTATGTAAGACATACGTCTCCAAAAGTCAGCGTATGTACTCCATACGACTCCTCATCAAGGCAGCATATGAGTCAGATTGCGCTGCGCTAAAGAGCGCGTGCAGCTCAGTGGCGCAAGCTAAAAAGCTCGCGCACACTGCTCACTGTCTTCTCCAAATCAGCAAGAACTCTATGGTTTGAACCCAAAGCTTCAAAAGTCCATAATTTGGTCAAAATAATTCCAAATCCACTTTTTAAAGGTCAAAATTGGGTAGAATAAAATTCTCTACAACATGAAACCATCAAAACTTGAAAACAAAGAAGTTTGATAGATCAAAACCACCAAAATCCGAAAATAACTAATTTTTAGATCTACAAAAATTAAAGCCTCAAAATGGAAAATGACAAGTTCTAATGTGTCTTAGAAACATGAGGAGAAGCTAATGAAACAATAAAAATGGGCTTTCTTGTGGAAGTAAGTTGCACTTGCCTAGACCTCTCTCTCCCTCTCTTTGGTAGGTAAGAAAGTAATGGTGGAGAAGATGATAAATAAAGAGAGAGAAAGGAGAAGGGTTAATAAATGGTAGTGGTGGTGGTAGGTAGGGGGTTCACCCCTTGGTTCATGATGAACCAAGAGCATTCCCAAATCGAACCAAGCCAACCCATCCAAGAATAAACCAAGCCCATGGAGGAAATTAAGCGAGGAAATCATGCAATACAAGAATAAATATGTACACGTATTCCAGAAATACGTAATACGAACCACAGGCATTACACTATATCTAGGAAATACCTATCCAAAAGTCAAATTCTGGAACATGGGCAAAATCATAATTTCGGGTCAAAACGATGTCCGCCGTTGGACCTATTTTGTACCGAAATGTGTGCCAGAACCTACGGTCTCTAAAGTCATCAAAGTACATGTCGACGGGTCCAATTTGAGAAGACGAACCCAACCGTATGTTCAAAGTTGGATTCCGGTGGGCCGTGCAAAATTTTGCCCGTTGCAGCGGGTCACGGACCCGCTAAATAGACATTCCGATCGACCTTCTCAGAATCGGACCAAATTTGGCATACAGGACCAAAAAAATATTACGGTCCTGCTGGCGTAAGTTTCATCTCGATTTGACGAACATGCACAAAGTAATTAATAAATTTGTAAAAAGGTCGATACGGTAAATTTTGACAGATATGCATCAAATTCGTCGCGCACACGCGACCAATTTGAATTCCGTCAAAGCCGACACATCTACGAAGTCGATACGCACCTTTCGATGCATTCTGTTCGCGACCACGTCGCCCGGTTTGCCGGGATGTACGCTATATCGGGAAAAGTTTTTTAGATTTGAAATTTTAAAACTGATTTTTTTCTCGACTTGGGACTAGAATTAAACTGCAATTAAAGGACTAGAATTAAATCTAAAAACTAGGTTTTATTCATGGTCAGTTCATCTTAAATTCTGTTTAGATAAAATTTTGAGTTCGTCGATCCATTGTCTGGAATTTAGCTTCCAAACAAGGTGGTTGGACTACCTCCTATGCTGTTGATGGACAAGTTTTTCGTCGATTTCAAATCAGTTTCCTGGATAGTGTAAGGCTGTAGAAATTAATCGATTTAATGGGTCATACAGAGGGCTAGGTTGTCTATGCATCGAATCTCGTAGTTCGAGATTCGGTCGAGCGAGGAGGGAGATTTTGATGGTCGAAGTGTGTACCTGGCTGTGTATGCTGCTGTTGCGGGTTCAGGCGGCGACCGGTGATGGGCGGTTGTTTGGCTCTGTCTGCGGCCGTTCTATAATGGCGTGCTGCCTCGCAGGGGCGGGGATGGTTCGCCCATGGTGGGGAAGTTGATTAGAGTTTAGGGTTTGAGGGATTTCTCTCTCGATCCCTCTCGGTATATAAGGTCGGTTGCTCGTTTGATGGAGAGTCGATTTTTGAACCGTTTGATTCCAAAGGGCCGGGTTCTGCCACCCTTTAAGTCGGGCTGGGTGTCTTTGCTCTCAGTGTTTGGCTTTCATGGGAAATTTTGTTTTGTTTTTTTCCCTTTACTAATCTACTATATTTAACTTATATATATATATGAACTCTTATATATATATCTAGATATATGTATGTATATATCCATATCGTCAATACATTCATATATGAGCCATAAATGTAATAAAAAATCCTAAAATTTTATAAACTTAATGCCAACCTTATAAGTATTTTTTTTTAGAAAATATTTTGAATCAACCAATATACATGAAAGTAGCACGGCAAGGGTAAAACAGTAAACTAGAGCAAGAGTAAGGAACTAGTCATATTATGTACAAGTGTCAAGAAGCAACTACCTACATGAGTGAATATTAGCTTTAACATGTAGCCGGCTTGGAAACTTGCACAAGGTCTACTGGCCTGGTTAATCATATGTGGAGTGTACGATTAATACTCATAAGGATCTACAATACACAAGGAGGGTGTTGACCACATATCTAGACTAATATTCCCCCACCCCGACTGGTAGAGTGGATCCAACCATGACACATTACGACATGGGATTCTAAAAGAAGGTAGTAAGTCTTCTCGAGAATTGCTGTCTATGACGGAGCTTGCACAAGATACACTAAGGTAAACAAGGAATAACATCTCATGACGAGATCTGTAAATACCAATCTGTGTGACCAATGTGTTAAAAAAAAGTACATATGCACTAAGTACATGAAACATAGTAAATATCATAAATGAGAAATTATCAAAGAATGTACTCGCCTGCAAACTGGTGTGTAGTATCAAGGACGTCCGATACGGCACGTCGAAGACCTAAATAGGGAATATTGTATCAATATCATGTTTGGATTTGAAAACAAGGCATACTAGTCAAATTCTAGGTCGATTGGTCAATTCTAGGTCAAACTAGTCCAATTAGCCATTTCTAGGTTGTATGTGTCTATACCCAAGCTATTGTGTCCATATACTAAGTTTCTAGGTTTTGTAGCTCTTATAGTATAGGGTAGGTTCATTAGACTATTACCTTATTACCAGTATATCACCTATAGGTAATATCCTATATAGTCTTATCTTATATACTAAACCCCCCTCTCTAATCTTCTATCTTAGCTAATTACATCTTGAACCCTTATTCTAACTTTTATATTCCAATACCCTCACAAACACCTATATTCAAACTATATATATAACATACTCTTATATATTTTATTCAAACTATATTCAAACTATATATATAACACCTATATTCAAACATACCCTCACAAACACCTATATAACATACTCTTATATATATATATATATATATATATATATATATATATATATATATATATATATATATATATATATATATATATATATATACTCAACTATATCTCTTACTAGCTCATACAGAGTATATAGGTGTTTGTGAGATATAGTTGAGTATATATATATATATATATATATATACACCATCAAGTTATATGGATAATAGCTACACCAAGGACTGATACTGCATTTGTTCAGCTTACGACAGACTGGATTGACAATTCATGATCTGGGTCATCAGAGCCTTCGGATTTTCCGAAACCTGGACCAACATCGTGTGGAAATCGATCAGCAACTCGTGGTTCTCCACGGTTATCAAGGTCAGGCGGACGGTTTCTTCAAATCGAGTCACGAGATTACGCAAGGAGATCCTCTATCTTCCACCATCTTTATCATTACGACGGATGCATTGAGCAGAAACCTTAATAAGATGGCGAGCACCCCAACTTCCAGCACTATCTTACCGCTAGCGGTAGCCCGATCATCACCTACCTGGCTTTCGCAGACGATATCCTCATATTCTCTTTCGGGGACGTCGGGTCGGTGGAAGTAGTCCACAATACGCTTCGAAGATACGCCGGGTGCTCGGGGCAGGAGGTCAACTCGGATAAAAGTGTTATCTACACCCACCACAAAATCAAGGGAGAGCAAGCGGCTAGCCTCTCCATCACCACCTCCTTTTCCATCAAGCATCCTTCATTCCACTACCTTGGATGTCCCCTCGCGTACGGTAAATCCAACGTCGGTATCTTCGAGAACCTGATCAACCGCATCAGGAACAAACTCGAGGGCTGGCATAACGCTATCCTATCCTCCGGAGGCAAGATGATCCTCATCAATCACGTCCTTACATCCATTCCCATCTACACCCTGGCTGCGTGCTTCCCCCCAAGAAAGTTTTATCTTCCATCGAAAGTATCTTCAGCAACTTTCTCTGGGGGTACAGCGGCGGCAATGACAAGCATCATTGGACTAGTTGGGATACCATGGCTCGTCCTACCGGGGAGGGGGACCTGGGTTTCACAAAACTTTCCCACATCGTTAATGCCTTTTCGATGAAACTGTGGTGGATGCTCCGCACGTGTCAGAACTTATGGACTAAGTTCATGAAGGCCAGATACTTCAAGCACATCCACCCGTCGACGGCCATCTCTAACAGCAGATCCTCTGCGGCTTGGCGTCGCATTCTCATCGGGCGATCTCTTGTCAAACTAGTGATTCGCCTATAGGTGGGCAACGGTGATTTATCGCCATTTCTGGAGCGCTGGGTTGGTGACATCTTACTTCCCAACCTTTCAACTGCCCCTAGGAACAGCACCATCAAGGACCTGTGGGACCCCTCTGATAACAACTGGAATTGGAACAAAATCCGGGTCTAGGCCGGGTCAGAGGCGGTCGATTGCATCGGTCGTAGTGGATTGACAATTGGGTCGGATGCAGATAAGCTCGAGTGGTCGCCCGCAGTTGCCGGAGCATTCTCGGTTAGATCGGCCAGAAGAGTGATACTTGACAATGCAGCACCATCTCCAACCATTGCATCTTTTTGGCAGACATGCATCCCCAAGAAGTAGTCCTTCCTCATTTGGAAAGCCCTACGCAATATCCTACCCACTGATGACACTCTCATCACTATCGGGTTCAGCCTTGCGTCAGCGTGTACATGCTGCTCTGATCGTCAATCAGAAACAGTTAAACACATCCTCAGTCAAGGGGACCTCCCAGTCAAGGTCTGGAGAGTACTTTCCCAGTGTTGCAGAATGCCTCATGGAGGCGACAACCTCTACGACCTCATGGCGACCTGGGCTTCCATATCCCACGGCCACCAGATCGTAGCGGCCGCCGCCACGTGGATTATCTGGAAAAATTGCAACAAGACGAGATATGAAGGCCACCAGTACTCCACAGACCAACTGATTTGGGAGACTATTCGACAGTGCCGCAAACAGAGCTCCCTTTATAAGCACGGCCAGACAGTCTTCTGGAACTCTCTCCTATCCCCGGCTTAGCCGTTTTGATTTCTGTTTTCTCCTCTTTTGACAGTATACGTGTATAGGCATCGGCATTTTGTGCCTTATGGTATACTTGTATATGTTCGACTTTTTCGGCCTTCATGAATAAAATAGGTTGTTGGTTAAAAAAATAAAAAATAATAAATAATAAAATAAAAAATAAAAAATAAAAAATAAAAAAATATAGACACTATCAAGTTATATGGATTATAGCTACACCAATATAGTTTCACCATGGACTGACACTGCATTTGTTCAGTCAAATGGACTGAACCTTCACTTGGTGTTAGTCCTAGTGATACACAAATTCCCCTCTAATATCTGAACTAACTCCCCATGTCTCTTTTTCTACAGCAGACCACTGTACAATACTCCTTATTTGGTATCAGTAAACCACAAACCCCCTCTCTAACAGTTGTACAGATAGCTGCACTGATCAGTTATCCTACTGTCAAACCTTTCATTCCCCATATCTGTAACTATTTCCCATATCACCTCTCATATCAGTCTAAAAGATACACAAAATCTATAACCTATATCAGTCCAAAAATCAACTGATAACATATCAGTTGATAACTGATACAAGGTATCAGTTGGATACTTATCCCCCTAGTTCAGTCCAGATTAAGTTGGACCCAAACTCAAATGATCCCCCTCTAATCAAATCCCATGCTCCCTCTTCCTAACACTTCACCCCAAGTTCAATCAAAACTAAACTGGACTTCACCTATTCCTGTCCTTTATACATCCTATTGAACATCAAACAACTACCCTACTCCTCTGCTGCTTTCCGATCCTCTTCATGAATCTGCTACATGCTTCTTGATCAGTGGCTCCCCTTTACCTGACCCTTGCTGCTGTAGGCAGCAAGGTATCTCTGCATACCAAAACCCAAAACCCCTAATATCCTCTATCTGATACCTCATATGCAATTTTATAACTGCTGCTAAGTATCAATTTAGGGCTAACACTTTCTCATATCAGTATTGATTAACACATGCCCCCAATTAGTCAGGATGATACTCCCAAATACTATTTACTGTATATGCCCTGCTCCCCCTTATCATTTATACTTGATGTATCATTCACATACCTACCCTACCCCAGGAGAAACTCCCTGCATAGGCCAATCCATGGCTGCAGCAACCTGGGAGCTTCCCGACCTCCTTTTAGGACAGCCACCCACATGTATCAGTGATACATGCCCCTTGCTCTGTCCAGATCAAGTCCCTAATACTCTGAGCAACCCCATTTGTTAAGAAATGGAAAAGAAAGCCTTGCTGCTGTAGCAATCCCTCCATTCTCTTCCTTGCACCACCTTTTTTCGGGCAGTCCTAAGTGACTGATACCTCTGTCCAGATCCCCCAATCACAAATATTATTGTAACAATATAGCCTATATTATATGACTCTATGCTAGCTATACATATGTACAGTACGTATGATACCACCTATTTCCATTGTCCATGTGCAACTCCTACATCCAGTGGAGCACAAGTGCTCCCCCAACTCACACACAAGTATACACATACATATATAGGCACTCCACATATCTAGCATATAAGTATATATATCAGTAGGTATATATATCCACCCTCACTGATCAAACATAACAGTATACCATATAATACAGCTATCTATATCTATACATATTCATCCCTCTAAATGATACATTACATATTATATATATATATATAATACAGTACAAAAACTTATTTGGCAGTATATAGCATATGTATATACCCCGATTCAAATAGACACACCCACACACATCATTATGAATGTATATCTATAGGTATGAAATGTTTATACTAATGTATCAAGGTCCACAAACCCCAAATTGTTCTCGTGTCCTAATATATCAGGACACAACCTCATGGTATCCTATTTTGGACACGATACTAGCCTTAAATACTACCCACAAGTCTATTTTAGCCTATGGGATATTTCAACAAATACTTGGTGTGTCACCCTCGGATTTCTTCCAAAAGTGGCACAAAACCTATCCAAACTTTCAAATGATGACTCAGAGAGCCTCAAAACTATTCTTAAGGGTTGTCATTATACATGGGTGGGTTTCTATGGGTTAAATATCAAAATTAGGATTGAAATGGCAATATTACAGAGTGTTATACCTATTGGGGGTAGTTTCCCAATGAACACGAACCTGACACAAAATTCCTTAGCAAATGGACTCTCCTCCTTGCTCCTAGCTCCACAATCCTGGTAGACGCCTTCTTCTTGATGTAATGTAAGGCATGGTGGAGGACAGAGTGAGATTGAGAGAAAAATCAATGGTGGAAAGCTATTCTTTTGGAAAGAACTCTTGAATAGGAAAATAGAGGCTAGAATGAATGAAGTGAGATGAAGAGGAGTCCCTCTCAAGTGGTCGGCCATCACTCCTAGTTTAGGACCAAACCAAAGTGTCTAACATGCCCTCTAAATTATCATTTGGCTAATTAAATGAAATGTGAAGGGTTGGGGTTATATTGGACAAAAATCCAATCTATTAATGAACTAATTGGTCATGAATAATTAGTCTAATGAAACTAGTCTAATGAGTTGGTTTATGGGCCATGCCTTGCTAATTGTTGGGCTCTAGTTTAGTGTCTAAGCTAATCGGGCCACTAACACAAGTCAACTCATTAGATTAGTCTCTAACCCAACCAACTAACCCCAAATAATTGAAATAGATATTCCTAAATAAATATTCACAATATATAACAATTTAAAGAATGAAAAATTTATCCTTGTTTGGAAAACTGGTGGTTACAACTTGTCACATGGCTTCTAGGGTGCATGTCAAGTCTAGGCGCATGGCTTCTCAGGCGCTTATGAAAGTCAGTCGGATCAAGCCACGTGGCATAGCACTGTTGTAGCCACCAGAAATAGTAATGATTTCCATGAAATAAGTGCTGACACATGTTGTTGGCTCGCTCTTAGAAATGATTTTGTCTTTAGTGAAGATCTTTCAATAAGCATAGCATAATGGCACATGGCAACATAGGTGTATGAAATCTTGTTTTCGCTTTCTTTATCGTGCAAAAGTTACCTACATGTTTCGAAGTGCACACTGCACTACGTTCCAAGTGACAGCTAACTTCTGACACAGTTGTCAACGTCACATTAAAATATAAAGTGACGGTTGGGTTCTATTGGGTGCATGATCATCTAGGTGCATAGCAAATAGGTTGCTTGGTTGCCTCTATTCTTTGTAGTGTCATTTGAGCGCACGATTCAAGGTGCACCTGATTTCTGAGGCGCATGGCCTAATTTTTCTATGCTTCTACAGCCACCATGATTTGAGCATAAAGACTTAATATATTTTCTATGATGTCTCTCGTTTTAGCCTTGCATACGTTGCATTTCTCAAAGCACTCAAACTTACGATGCATTAATAAATATATTCATACCTTGAATAATCATCAATGGATGTGACAAAATATTCAAAGCCACATCTAGACTGGATAGTCATGGGTCCAACAAATCAGAATGAACCAATTCCAACGCATCTTTGGCCCTATAACCCTTTTGCCTTAAAAGGCCTTTTGGTCATTTTACTTTCCAAGCAGGATTCACAGACTTGCAGTTACTCCACTTTCAATGAACTCAAAGGTCCATCTGTAACTAGTTTTTGAATCCTTCTTAGTTTAATATGGTCTAATCGTAAGTGCCAAATATATGTTGGTTCATACAAGAATGTTACTTCTTTTTAAGGTAGAAGACATATTATTCATTTCCATAAGTTGCATTCTTTGTTCCTTGTTTGAGAAGTGGATAGTCAGTCTTCCATTGTCCTAACCCATTACACTTGAAACAGTTGCCTTCCGGCTTTTTCACAGTGCCCTCAGGTCCCATGCCCTTCTTTGCTGAACCTGCTTGTTTCTGAATGTTATTCTTCTTCCTACCACCTTTTGGCTTAAAAGTAGAAGACTTTTCAGTAACATGAAATATGACCATTTTGCCTCAATAGAGCTTCAGTATCCTGTAGTTTTTTTTACAAGTTTTGTCAAACTATACAACCTTTTGTTTATGTTGTAGTTAAAGCAAAACGAGTCAAAACTTTTAGACAGGGTCCTAAGAATAAAATTGACCTGTATTTCTCCATCGATTTCAGCTCCAAGGATCTCCATCACATTCAGATGTTCCATCATCTTGAGAACATGTTCCCTTATCGGCGTCCCTTCAGCCATGGTCGTATTCACCAAACTCTTCATAGCAAACTATCTAGCTGCCCTACTCTAATGTCCGAAGAGTTTCTTGATGTTATACATCATGTCATAAGTTGGGCCATGGTGATGATGATGTCGCAGCACATTTGACATATAGATGTCAGAATGCAACACTGTGCCATTTTATCTGCCTTTATCCATTTCTTGTAAGTTTCTTTGGTCTCTTCATCAGAATCAACATTTGGCTTAGGTGGGCATTCCTGATTGGGTACAAACTTATACTCTTCAGCAGTTAAGACAATATCCAAGTTATATTTCCAGTCAATGTAATTAGGGCCAGTAAGATTGTTTTCTTTAATAATCACCATGAGTGTGCTAAAAGAACTCATTTTAAAATCCTAAAAATTACATAATTAACTATTATGTTGGGCAAAAAAATTTGAATTAAATAAATATTGATTCCTTCAAAACAATAATAAATAATTCATAACACCTTAAACACCATGAATTTAGTATGCCACAATAGTGTGGACATATACAAATTCAATATTTGTCTAAGGAGGTTTTTTTATTTTACTATCATGTCAACCTAATTTTATGGCAAATAAAATTAATTTGTTGGTCTTGCTTTAGTCCTGCAAATAATAGCAATGACTGCGATGGAGAGGATACCATTATTGGTATCAAAGTATATACCATTCCTTCGTAATAAGTTCCTTCAGATGGAGAAGTGAGGGTAAAGTGCATTTAAACCCTCCTTAGATGTGACAAAAACGCAATTAAAGACTCCCTGATTTGAAAAACCCAAAAGGTTACAAAAATGCTCAAATCACCCCCTAAGCTGACTTTTCTGTTAGCGGGAGTTAAAATGGGGTTATGTTGACCATTTTACCCCTGGGCTATCTAATATTAACTTGTTAAAAATGGTTAGTTCTAAAATTATTTTGTTAAAAACGGTTAAGCAAAAATACTTGTTAAAAAGTGGATAAATATTAACAAAGGAAAATAGTCTTTGTTAGTAAAATTATTTATTAAAATTATTTTAATTAATATTAACTTGTTAAAAACGGTTAGTTCCATCAAAAAAGTGGATAAATATTATTTAAAATTATTTTATCATAAATTATTTTTTATTTAACAAATATATAAATATTTTTGGGAAAAACAAAACTGATAAATACAAAAAAAAAATCAATTCTTAAAAAATAGAAATGATGAAAAACTGGGAAAAAATACCAAATAAAAAACAAAAAAATGCTATTAAAATATGGAAATAAAAAATAAAAAATAGACAAAATATTCCAAAAAACCAAAAATGAGGATAAATCTTAAACAATGAAAAAAGACAAAAACAAAAACTATACAAGTTTGAAAATAAAAGTCACTCTTAAAAAACTAGAAAATATTATTAAAAAGATGAAAAAAATATGAAATAAGAACTAAAAAAATGGAAACAAAAAAACAAAATATTAAAAAGATTATTAAAATAACTTCCCGTTCTTAAAAAGATAGAATTCTCATGCTTGACGTCATTTTCGAAAATAAATATTTATAATCTAATAGTAGGTTTTCATCTTAAATTTTTTCTAAAAAAAAAAAATCTTTTAACAAATGTCTGATTAGTCCTGAACTATCCAGCCATTTAACTTAGGGCATGTTTTGTAAACCGTATTTGGAGCTAGATAACTGTAACTAATATTATATTATTTAATATTTTATAATAATTATAATCTTAATTAATTATTATAATCGTAGTTAATAATTTATTAATTACAATTTTATTATAATTTTAATTAATAATAATTTAATCATAATTATAATTATAGTTAATAATTTATATATTATTATAATTTTAATTAATAATTTAGTAATCATCATTATAATCGTAGTTAATAATTTATTAATTACAATTTTATTATAATTTTAATTAATAATAATTTAATCATAATTATAATTATAGTTAATAATTTATATATTATTATAATTTTAATTAATAATTTAGTAATCATCATTATAATCATCATTATAGTCTTACTTAATAATTTATTAGTCATGACTATTATCGTAATTATTTATTTATTAATTCTAACTTAAATTGCAAATCTTGGTACAAATTTATTTTCATCACATGTATTACTTAAAGAAATAACTTAAATATTACTAAACGTGTCAAAAATCCAAAAATAAATTGCAAAACATGTATGTCGAAGCATGGTTCGGGTTCAGTGGCTGCCACCGCCTTTGTCGATTCTCTAGGAATAGGCTGTAAACCTTGGCCTCGGTGCTCCTTTAATTCTTTCATTAAATTCCACATTAGAATTTGATAGTGTTCTGAAAGTTTCTTATCCTCCCATAGTAGAAAATCACAAGAATTTGTTAGAAAATTTGCACTCCCGTAGAATCATCTTCCAGGATTTGTTGGTGTCAATAAAGTTTTCAATAGGCTAATTAATCCACAATAGCAATAAATTGTTCTTCCATAATTTCTATTTGGACGTCTTTAGAAAAAAAAAGGAATAAGTAAAAAAAGCTTCAAACATTAAATGAGAGCAAATAAGTAAAAAAAGAAAACATAAAAAAAATTGCAGTTGGATTTGAGATCTGTAGGTAAGAAAAAGCTTCAATACATTAAATGAGAGCAATTAAGTAAAAAAAAAGGAATATAAAAAAATTAAATATTATTTTTCCTTCCAACCAACCGGTCAAAAAATAGAAAATATAAAGCTTAGGTTTTATTTTTCAAACAAACATTCCTATAGAGAGAACGAAAGAGAGCAGCAGCCACAATGTAACCATTAGCATTAGGGGTATTTTAGGGATTGCACTTTTTTTTTATCCAAAATATGGGCTCTAACGGCTAGTTCTAATGTCATTTTGGATCTAAGATGCCTGCAAAACCAAGTCAAAACATATCAAGATCTATTGACTTTTTTTCAATATAAGTTTTATTGGACAAAATAGATTTATTAATCGATATACAGATCCAATACCGACTCTAATACCATTTGATGGAACTGGGATCTCTAGGACCATGGATTAATCCATGCGACGGAATCGCGCCCATACGGCAAAGGCAATTTGCTGCATAGCGTTTCCTCATCCATGCGCGAATGACGATTCCTCATCCATGTGGCAAAGTCTTACAATCCTTAGGAATGCGAATTAGTGTGCATATCGATTGATAAAAGCATGAACATATTTAAAGCATGATCTAACCCTTTAATGGCGAAAACTAGGGTTCATAAATTATACCTAAACCAATGAGAAGTAGATGGCAGCAAACTCTATCAGTTAGCAACCTCAAGATCTTCTGCATTATTCCTTCCTCGGGTTGGACGTCGTGTGGGCGATGATATCCCAACCTTTTCTTCTCGCTGGACGACCTCTCATTCTCTCCTTACATGAAGAATAGATTTAGAAAAAGTTGATCTTTTTTTGATACTTATGACGGTCAGAGAATAGAGGATATATATAGGCTACAAAAGGGACTAAGAGAAGAAATTAGGGTTAGGTCTCCTAACGGATCTAGGTATCCGGTGTTCATCCAGAACACACAACCCAGGCAAGTTAACAATAGCTCGGTCCACTAAAGAGCTACTGTTGTACTACCATCCTAATCCCAAATTACGTTTATGGGCTCCTTCTTATTATATGCAAATTCGTCTCCCCATGTTAAGATATCGAGTTTTTGGAGATCAAATTAAGTTACTGACAACTATATTGACTGACATCTTTTATCGTTAAGTAGTATCACTCAACTTCATTTGTCATGTTGGATATAATCCACCAACATGGTTTACATGACAATCCTTATTATCTCCTTAAGGGGACATCATCAACCCCGGGACATGGATTCCTTTTATAATCAACAGCCCGTCATACACACAATGCCATTACCCAATTCATAGAGATTGTTGACCCATAATGAATTTTACTCTTTTTTGAGTTAAAGTAATGCACACTGCTGTAGAAGCATAAAAAAAGAGCAGACATATCAAAAGCGCAGGTGGTATTCTCACTACACATGGCTTCACAAAAGCGCAGGTACCCCAAAAGTGCAGACAAACAACTAAAGTCACACAGAAGAACAAAAGTGATAAATAAACAATTCTTTATTAAAATCATGTCTACAAAAGATCTATTACATATTCTTCATGATTACAAATAAATGACTAAAAACACCTAAGAAAAGTCTAAAAGGGGGTTAATCTTTAGCACGTGCACAGCCCCCCCGACGTGCAGCACTATCAGAGCGAGCCACTTCCTGAAGCAGGTATTGGCCCGAGCAAGAACTCAATCTACAGCACAGGGTGTGCCACCGCCATTGAGCAGTGCAGAGCACAACCTATGGCTCTTCGAATTGGCAATCAATCCAAACCCGAAAGCTTGGATCTCGAAGACCTCCAAGATGTTGTTCAGCTTCGAACTCCTTACGCCAAACACTCAAGTGTATCTCAAAACTTAGCAGCAGTTCTTCTACAAGGATACAGCTTCTTTGAACGAAGGGATCCACAACCAACAGTCGACTTGTGCAAGGCCAACGGCCGTTCGAAGCTAAGTCAGGATCGAGCATGATGGTGGGAATGTTAAGAGACAAAAGACACAACCCTTCAGAAAAGCTTCCCTTTATATAGGGTGAGTGTGGTCCAACCCACATGCCACGTGGCCGTCGGTCAAAGACTCCCAAATTAATAGGATGAACTTAAGACTCAGCACAATGAATCTCATTTAATAGGTTTATTCGACTGAATCCTAGGCCACAGACTTCTTGAAATCCCCAAATGACTGCGAAAATTAAAAAAGAGGATGACCGACTCGTCCATCAAAAGAGCAGTCATTAATTGCTCTTATGATTTCGACAGAAACTAGATCCTTCGACTCATAAGCGCAGCCAATTCATTCCTTCCACTGTGCCCTCACTTCGACTCAGAAGCGCAGCGCCCTCCATCCCATCCAAACGTGTAACCCGTTCAAAGGCACCTTCATCTGACACTTTGTTGTCCAAAGCACAAGTCTACTCGTCGCCCTCAAGCACAGTGACTCCATTGCCCAAAGCACAAGTCCACTCGTTGTCCTAAAAGCGCAGTGACTCTATTGTCCAAAGCACAAGTCTACTTGTCGTCCTCAAGCACAGTGACTCCATTGTCCAAAGCACAAGTCCACTCGCCGCCCTAAAAGCGCAGTGACTCCATTGCCCAAAGCACTTGTCCACTCGTCGCTCTAAAAGTGCAGTGACTCTGTTTCCTGAAGCACTTGTCCACTGGCGGTCGTAAAAGCGCAATGACTCTGTTGCCTGAAGCACTTGTCCACTCGTCGCCCTAAAAGTGTAGTGACTCCGTTCCCTGAAGCACTTGTCCACTCCTTGCTCTAAAAGCGCAGTGACTCTGTCGCCTGAAGCACAGTCTACTTATCGCCTAGAAGCGCAGTGACCTCAAAGCCTCGCCAGAAGCATAGCTCACATATAAGCGCAGTCTTATGGGGTAACGTGGTTTCACGTGGCCGGACGGGTGTTTATGTATTTTTCAGATTGGTTTGTTTAAAAACTATCGCTCTTAAAATATGACAGAGTTTGATTCTATTGATAAGAGCAATATCCTATCGGTTTGTTTAAACCACAGATAAGGACGAAATTTGTTCTTATAGACGGGGGCTATATCCAATCGGTTTGTTTAAACCAATGGCCCCCTAAGATAAGACAAAATCCAACTTCAGGGATAGGAACAAAATCTGCTTAGGTTCATCTGATCAACAATAAACACACGCAATGTGTCGTTTATTCGGTCATGTTGATAATTCCCCCAATATATTGATAAAGAAGAATCCCAGTGTCCGCCACGTGTCAGCTCAGCTGCAGCCCTCATCGTGCAACTTCGAGATTCTCTTATATCTCTACGTGTAGCATTCCTGCACAATCTTTATGCACATCGTATATGTGCTTCCCTATAACTAGCAGTTTTCCTTCGAAAAAGAAGCTTCAAAATCTTAACAAATTCGGGATCCTCTTGATTGGCAACCCTAGAGTTCCAATCATAAGCACCAGAAAGTCAGAGCAAGTTCAACTCGTCGTCAGATCGTCAACGGAGTAAAGGAGCCGCTGCAGTGCTCGATATCCACCGTCACACTTCTCCAGAAAACTTTGTATTTAGATCTCTTGTTTAGGAGTCGAATGTACTCTTTTATATATTTAATATACAAAAATTTCGTATAACATTTTGTATTGGAAAAGAAGATTACGACTCTGCTGGGGACATCTTTTACCTCCAACGAGAAGGTGGTGACGCAATCTAACGACAACTTACTGGGATCTTCTATGAAGATGTTGGTCGTACGTTTCGACTAACAAGCTTTCGAAGATCTTCTTTCTGAGGAGAAGTCAAGTCCTTCGAAGCGATTCGTAAAACCGAAGAAGACTCGATGCACCTGGGTGCCGAAGGCGGCTGCAACGAGCAACACGACGGAGGGGACTATGCTCCAGAAACCCCTGAACAACGAAGCCTCGAAGAAGATTTTGGCTGCTGCTGACATGCCGCCTCGCTCAGTTCCCACTTCAGGAAAATGCAGCAAGGAGTACGGCTCCCCTACAGCGGGCCTCACAAAGGCACAGTGCTGGAGGAAGCGCACAATTGTCCACCCACGGACGGAGAAGGCTGCGCAGGTGAGAACTTCTGTCTTTGACAGAATTGCCTACACTTTGGGTAAGGCTATGTTGGATTCTGAATGTTACACACCTTCTAGGGGTAACGTAAAGAAATCCAAGACGGCACGTGCCTTACACGGCCAAAGGGCTATGCCAACCGCTCTGTTGGACTCTGAATACTATGCATCTTCTAGGGGTAGTAGAAAGAAATCTAAGGCAGCACGCGCTTCGCGCGATCAAAGTGCTATGCCGACGGCAGACCAAAGGCCCGCGTTGACAGTCATGCACGCAGCCAATAGGAAGCTATACAAAACTGGTCTGAGTGCTTCGATGCCTCATCCGATGAAACCCCATTGTCACTTGAGCGCTCATGCACACGATTCAAGCCAGGGGGTACCTACTATCAAGATAGACTCATACGAACAGTATTCCTATAAGCATCGAAGGAGTCTACCTCATCAGCAACTCTCTAATCAGGACCTAAGCGTATCTCACGTACAGGAACTAAGAAGAGAGAAGCTATCTCCGCATCTTCACTCCTGCGTGTAGCTTTCCTGCACGCCCGAAAGGAATGCATGAGTGGAGACGTCAAAAACTCCCCACAAGTGTAAAGAGAAGGAGGGGTCTGCGGTGCAAGGCGTGTCTAAACCAAGACACAACTGCACCCAGATCACCATCAACTGCTATTATTACCAAGCAGCCGTGTCGCCACCAAAGAAGCGGTCCGTCTTCCAATGACTGCAATCGATGGCATCTGGTGAAGAAGAAAATGAACTTCGCGTTGCTTCATGCAACACGGTACGAGATTCTCCATCTATCAAGAAGTTTCCCAAGAACCCTTCCGTTTCGGCTAACAGGCCCAAGAATCGGCCTGGGGGTAGCAAGACGACTGTACCCAGTACGGGTGTATTTCAAGGCACACGTACCGAATCTGGATCCTTAGCACAATGAGATGACGCTGCGGATGCAACATTAGCTGGGGGTGGCCAACCCTCCACCTATCATGACAATCCCATATTCCAATCCAATGAGGGACTATATGACACGGCTACCTCCGCAGGCACAGGTAGCCAAAAAGTTGGGGGTAGCAATTACAACGAATCTGAGGATGATTGCAATCTCCCTGTTTATCCTCAAGACGATGGGACGCAGGCACCTGAGCCAGAGAGTGAAAGATCCACCGTCCCTTCTACTTATCCACACATGATGTCCTTGTTCATGGCTGAAGGATCTAGTCAGTAGAAACGTATAGAAGCCGTTGAGACGGGCCTAAATACGTTAAACTATACTATAAAGATCTTGGCTTCCATCGTCTTGGAGATCAAAAAGAAATTGACACCTACAGTCTCCACTCCTGCAAACCAAGACCCAGGGACTACCGGCATGTCCAATGCGCCTCACATCCTAAGCCAAGCAGTGCCCCCGTTATCTACTCCATCAACAACAGGACCTGCAATGTCGAGTGAAGTATAGCATGCCCTCAAAGAGTTGTATACTCGCCACGATGCCAGAGAACAACGAGAATCACTCCAAAAAATGGAGATTTGGCAACCGTATCCAGCCGAATGGGATAATGTGATCTATCCTCCCAAATATAATCCGCAGACGCTCACGTTGTTCGATGCAAAGGAGTCTCTCCGTCGATACTTGAGATACTTTACTTTAGTAAAAGGGCATCTACCAAAAGACGACGCTCTCCTTACCAACATATTCGTAGGAGCACTGCAGGGTGTGGCCTACGAACGATTTTGTAGCCTTCCGGACAACTGTATTTTGTCGTTCGAAGACTTGAAGTGCCTATTCCTAAATCGATTCTACGAAGGGGGGAATAGAAATGACAATGTCGACTCTCATGGACATTGTCCAGAAGGAGAAGGAACCTGTACGTGCATACACTGAGCGCTTCCGTCAGGCCGCTCTGAGATTACCCTCTGGTATACCAGAGCCCATGCTTATGGACTCCTGTCGTAAAAATATTCTTCCCGTAATCAAATTGTGGCACAGTGCTCCTTGTATAGAGTGGACGCCCTTTATTACAAAGGCAGACGTGGCGGAAAGGAAAGCTCGAGACGCGTAGCTATTGGGACTGAGTTTTCCATCGCTTGAAGACAAAGAAAGGCGCTCATCTAGCAACAATCCTGCTCCCAAGGACGGTAAAGGAAAATAAGCCATGACTGTCAACATCTCCAAGGGTTCAGTAACAATAAACCCTAAGACGGCCGAAGCACAGAGACCGAAAGAGACCTACTCCTTCAACGACGAAGATACTAGAACTCTTTGATATGCTGACGAAGGGTGGCAAGCTTCAGCTCCCGCCTCCTAAGCGTCCCGATGAAGTAGGAAAGGTAGACAATCCAAAATACTGCCGCTACCACCAGTATGTTCACCATTCGACACGTGAATGCTACGTGTTGAAAAGACAGATCTAGCGCCTCTTCGACGCCAAGGTCATTTCGCTCAAGACTGTCACTGCCAACATAGTCACCCTCCAGTTCAGAAGTTTTCTGAGGACAGAGGCTCAAAACGGCGTAGTCCCCATCCCGAGAGCAACGATGGAAGTAGTCAATCTTCCACCGTCCCGTGACAACGCTCAAGGCCTCATCCCATTTACAACGCCGCGAGGCGAAGTGGTATGGATCCATCTTGATCTTGCCCCAGACATGATGGTGCCTGCAGTGTACTCTGTCAAGGGAAGAAAGTGAAGTCATGTCGTATGGTTTCTACATAGGCTGATGACACTCTGGTTACCACTCGATCGGCTCACCAGCGAGAAGAAAATCAGGCTCCAAAAAAGGAAACACCTCCCCCTGTTGCGGCCACCACCCCCGATACATTGGAAGCAGACACGTCTCAAGCCCCAGCCACAGACAAGCAAAGGCAAAAGGAGGTTCGCTTTGACAAACCTCTGAGAAAAGACTCGACAGTAGGACCGATCAAGCCCTACAACTTTGACATATTGGCGGAGCTGGCCAATACTCCCGCTCGACTGTCACTCTTCGAGCTCCTCCGTCTCTCCAAAGAGACTCGAGACGCCCTTAGTGAAGATTTGCAGAACGCTGACTCCTTCCTCACTCAAGTGCAACCGCCCAAGGAAGACCATGTTGCATGCCCACATTATCACGGTGTGGTCGAGGTGATTCCTAACATCACCTTCACCCAGCAGGACATGTTGCTGAAGAACAACCGGCACAATAGGCCCATGTACTACACAGGGTATGTTGGTACCATTAAGGTCGATCACATCCACATCGACCATGGATCTTCTCTTAGCATTATCCCTCGGAGTTTACTCCAAGCTTTGGGGATCCCAATGCATCGACTGACTACATCAAACAATATAATCAGTGGCTTGAACGCTGGAAAAAGTAAGCCCCTGGGCAAGATTCGCCTGAAATGCCAAATAGGTGATCTCCAGACTGACGTAACTTGCTACGTCATTGACGCCGATATAAACTACAACATGCTGTTGGGACGACCATGGATTCATGAGTACATGATCGTGCCCTCCACTCTCCATCAATGCATAAAGTATGTGGCCAGCGACGGGACCATCAAAACCTTTGCTGACATTGACCTATTCCGAGGACTCAAAGCATATTGCACAGATGCTGAGTTGTACAAGTCAGTCCCATGGAACGATGATGCCAATGATGTCGACGATGAGATAGATACTGTATCGAAAAGTGCAACTGTTACGGAAGAACCATTGAGGGTTCGATTGAAGAGGAAACTTCCCAAAACATCAGCTCCTCTCGTTATCAAGCTTCGAGACAAGGCTCCGGCTCGGTTACCCTCGACAATATCAGCCGTTAGCCAGGAGCCTATGTAAATAAGGCTTCCCCGGAAGGCTCAAAATCCAACTCTAAATCGCAAGAACCTCCGACTCCATCCCCCTTGGTTGTCAAGTTGAAGGGAAAATCGCCTCCACCTTCTTCCATGACAGCCCTAGTGCTCACAGATGAAGAGTTAGGAGACTACATGTGTGCCAATACTGAGGCGCACTCTTTAGATGATGTAATACCTCGGGATAAAATTTTGCATTTCATTAATAGGAAGTTGTCTTTGAATTACTCTTGTGCTCTCACTACCACATTTTAGCTTGAGGGTATTTTGGTCATTTTGTGACTTTTAAATTATTTAGGATTTTAATTAATTGGTGAATTTTAGATTATTTTAATAATATTTAAATTGATGTATTATGATTTTGGTCATTTTTTATATTTTAATATTTTGGGAAAATTTTATATTTTTAATATTATTTTTATTGGATTTGTTTAGTCGGGTTTGAGTTTTGTCTCGTTCCGACTTGTATTGTGACCCGGGTAGCTTAAACTCTAGATGAGACCCAATATTAAGTTAAGCATGGCCCACAAAACCCAACATTTAAGTTAGTTAGTTAGACTAATTTTTTATCATGTTAGAATGGTTAAGTTAGAGACTCAAAACTAGATCTTTGACCCCAAACTTGAACCTAGTCTAGACTTAACCATATGAGACTAGAGAGGGGCAATAAGTACATTTCCCATTAGCCCTAATGGACTCTTTATGGCAGCCACCTTTAGGGGAAGAATGATTCATTTCATTCATTACAATCTTGTCTCTTTTATTTTTCTTTTGTTCTTCCCTAATTTTAGAGAGCCTTCCCTTTGATTTGATCTCCAAATCAAATTATTCCTTCACCAAATCTTTCCTCAATCATTTCCATTCTCCAAGGAAAGGGTGCTACCAAGGATTGGAAGACAAGTTCAAGGAGGAGTGTCCACTTTGAGGGATCTTCGTATCGGAGCCGTGTCCTAAAGGATTTTATTGGGATTCCACTCCCAATAGGTAAAATCCATCCTCTAAATTGATTTTCTTTGCATATAAATTAGTTTTGAATCTGTAGGATCCATCCTCATGCATGTGTCCCCTTTAGATTCAAATTTGAGGCCATTTGGAGCTCTCTTGAGGATTTTAGATATGTGTCTTGTGTCCTACTTGATAGGTCCCAAATTAGGACACCCTATGTGTATGTATGTATGATAATAGTTTAAATAGATATTTAAATTCAGTTTTAGAATGGTTAGAGAGTGGATTGATCTTAGTTAGGATGGTTAGAATGAGTTTTATTTGGATACCTATGTTGGTATCCAAGTATCTTGGCCTACATGTGTTTCTTTTGACCAAAACAACTCAAATTCGTCATAATATTCATCCACATTTTTATTAACCAAAGCAACTGAGAAATGTCATAACTTTTAGCTTAGAACTCCGTTTAATCTTCCATTTTTTAAAAGAAGCGTATCGAAGTTAGCTTTCCAAATATATATTTTAATAAGCCAAAATCGTTCTAGAACTTTTTGTAAAATTATTTGAGTGTCAGATGTCCGAAAGATAAACGCGTTTCGGTATTTTCGCGATTCCGGGATCTTCCGAAAAAGAAAATGCGATCCGTTTGAAGTTTCGGAAAGCTAACACGAAGGGCTACGGCATACTTTAATCCTAGAATTTAGTGAAGGTCCCAATTGGTACAATATTAGTTTTAAGTAGAAGAGTGACTATACGACATAGACATTTTGTGTAACCTATGAGCCTATATAGTATGGATATTAAATGAATGTAGAGTATGTAATACATGATATGTTAGATGAATGAAATGATATATATAATATGTATCCTCTTTACATTAATGTATATATATGGTTGAATGCAAGCATGTAGAAATGCAATCAATGTAATGTATGTATTCACATATATTTTGAGTTAAATATATGAGTTTGTATGCATATATTATATGTATGCATGTATGCAGGAATGAATGTAATATAATATAGAGTATGCATATATGAATATAATGTATGCAAGTATATAATGTATTCAAATATGTATGTATGCATCTATGTATGTATGTATGTATAGGTGAATGAATGAATGCAAGTATGCATATATGATATATATGTAGACATGTATGCAATGTATATATGTATGTATACATGATATGTATGTATGTTTATATGTATGTATGTATGTATACAATATAAGTATGTATGAATGTATACATGTATGTTGTGTATCCATGTATGTATGTGTGGATACATGAATCAAGTATGTATATAGTGATAACATGAATGAATGGATGTATAAATGCATGAATGAATGTCATATATGAATGAATGAATCAAAGGTATAAGTAAAATATAATGCATTGTAATGAATGTTAACATATATAATGTATAAAAGTATGTATATAAATGTGCATGAATGTATATATCTATGTGACTATGTAAATATGTATGATGTAACATATGCCTATATATATAAATATCTATGTAATGTGGATATGCATATATGTATGAAGGTATGTATTTATATATATAGTATCTATTTTATATTATATATTGTTGTGGTTCACATTGCCTTACGATTGTGTGAGTGCTAGCCTAGGCTTGGTTAGGCCTAGTGAGACTTGTTAGACTTGTTTGGGCTATGACTTGACCTAGTTGACCTAGTTTGACTAGTGTGGTTGACTAGAGTTGACCAAGTGTTGACTTTAGTCTAGTTTGACCTAGACAGCATGTAGATGCATTGTAGCAGTCTATTTTACTATTTTGGACATGTAGTGACTTGTACTGTTCTATGGGAGCCAGACACCACTCCTCCGACAATATATTCTCTTCAGATATTCAGGATACCAGGTGAGTACATTCTCTGATCATTTCATAACTTGCTTAGGATTATATTCCTTCTCTAGATTACCTTATTTGATGCTGTCACGATATTATCACGGATTGGTACTATATGGATTCCTACATGAGATGTTATCCCCCTCGGGAGCATCGGATACTTCATGTCATGTGTTTCATGTACATCATGTATTCCTCGCTCCCATGTTATTTATGTTTCTCATGTGCTTCATGCTCGTGTACTCTCATGTGCTCTCATGTTCGGTCATGTTTCTCATGTATCTCATGTATAACGTATACTTCATGTGCACCCATTTATGGCCTTCATGTGAAATTCATGTGCACTCACTTATGAGCCCTCGTGTATACTTTATGTGCAACCATTTATGGGCCTTCATGTGAAATTCATGTGCACTCATTTATGAGCCCTCATGTATACTTCATGTGCACCCATCTATGGGCCTTCATGTGAAAATTATGTGCGTAACATAACTTGTCTGGATCCTTGTGTATTGATTGGGGTATGGGGGAGTATAAATAGTCATGTGAACAATTCCAAAGTAGTATAACCATGTGCGCCTCTTTAGTATATTCATATGCAATTCCAGTCGTTCACATGTCGACTTTGTACTCTACATCACTAGTCACTGATAGTTCTCTACTTATAGTAGATATTTTCATTACAGTTCTCTCTTTTACATCATGTACATTCTTTTAGTTTCATGTATCGTACTCTCTTGCATGTTTATATTTTCTAACCTGTTATGATCTGCGTGAGATGTATTGTGCTTTCTTCTGTCCTGACTGGACCTGTTGAAAATATTACAAAGGACGAGGATGGCTCTGGTGTCTACCTATTATGGTACAGCTATATAGACAACACTTGTGACTTGGACCCACTTGCAGTAGAGGATCTGCCACCAGTGGTTTAGACTGCTAGCTTAGACTCTTACCTTGCCTTTCTCATTGATACATTATTGTATATATTGCGAGTTTGTTTTATCTGGATGTTTGTGGAGATGTTATCATAGACACTTAGACTTCTTTCTATTGTATCTCTTGTGTGGATTCGTTTATATCTATCTATCTATCTTATCATTTTTTGTCTTAGATGTGATTGAGACTGTATTCTGTTATGTCACCTCCATTCGTTGTATATACTGTACAGGTACCTTTTATATTGTTAGATGATTGACCTAGGACAGCGTTCTACCGCCGATACTGCGGCGTAGGCTGGATGTACCCACTTTCGTGCCCTTACTCTAGGGTGCGGGTCGTGACACGTTTTTAGTGGTGGTATTCGAAATAGAGTATCACTATAGCCTGCAGTAGAATTAGAATATATTTTTGAAGGTACTCAATCACGGTTAGGATTCCTTGAGAGATTTCTGGGACGACCCTTGAGAATCTTATTTAAACTTCAATTTGAAATCATTTTCCTTATTTTGTTTACTCTCACTCCTTGATTATTGAATTTGATTTTTGATTGATCGTTGTTGATTTTGATTTTCCTATTGAGATGAATTTTATGGCCCGAGTTACGATATTTTCTGATAACATATGTTGACGGGAATAACAGGGATGGTAAAACGTCTACTTGATTATGGAACCTGTAGTTTATCGCGGCCATATTAGCTGGCATGGCGGAAACATAAAGACCTGACTTTGGATGTACGTATCTTGGTTATGAGATTTAGAATTTATCGCAGCTATACTAATCGACATAGCGAGAATTCCAGACGACATGATTGTAGAGGTGCATACCCCAGTTATGGAATCTATCGTTTATCGCAGCCTTGCTTACTGGCATGGTGAGGACTCTGAGTAACATGATTTTGGACAGACGTATATGATTATCAAATTGTATCTTGAGAAGATTTTTAAACATATCATCTCTATCATACCCTTCTGTTGTTATAAAATTGTATTCCATCATCAAATAATTAAGAGTAAGGATATTTTAATTTTTGTTAGAGCTTATTCATATGTAGTTCTTTCATAGTGTAATGATATGATGACTTGTAGAGTATCGGTGCCCTAGAGATGATAGTTAGCATTGGTATTAGAATAATAACCCATTATAGATGATTTTCTGTTATTTACAATACCTACCAGTTTCCATATAAGATGTTAGTATACCTTACAGCCTTGATGATTTATTATTTTCCCTTACCCTTTCCAGTAGGGTACCCATGACCAGAGTTGTCCTTGAGTATAGTTGTAGTTTCACCTAAGACTGAGAGGTCTATATACATAGATAGGTTACAGATGATATTGGCATATAGGATAGGGGTTTGGTTGGTATCTATAGGTCATTGTTGTATATAGTTATAGACATGTTGTTTAGCCTATATTTGGTCCAGTTTTCTATTTTAGTTAAGTTCTCCTTGTGATGAGTTCAGTCATGTGAGAACAACCTTTATAGGCAGTGTGCAGACCCTTCAATAGATATCATGTCCCTTTGGTTCAGACTTGTACAAGTTGTTCACTGCACTCAGCATTTCATTACCTACCATATTGCATCATAGATTTCACTGGACCATTGTTCAGACCCTAATTATTGACTCACCAATATAACCATCAACCCCTTATCATATTCTGCATATCTGGAGAGTTAGTATCATGCATATTAGAGGTCTGCACTCGTCCCTACTTTCTGTACATGGTGACATGTTGCATCTCTTAACATTTTACTTTACTTGATAGCCTTGCAATACCCTTCAGTATAACCTGCAGTACCTGCCCTACAGTGAAGTTTAAACTTTTTTTGGACATGGTTGTTCAGTCCATTTAAGACAGTTGTATACATTAGGAATATAGTGTGGGTTGTTAATAAGAGTTCTCCCTTAATCATTTGTTTTGTCCCTCTTTCATTGTATTAGATACAGATGATACCTGTTTAGCCCATCTGTCCAGATACATGTCCAAACCTTCCCTTTCATTGATGGTTCAGTCTTCCAAAAGCCTCTACCTGAGCATTAGTTCATTTTCCATATGTAGGTGTCCTACATATCATTGTCCTACATGTGTTTGTTCTGCATCTTCATGTACAGCCATGCTAGACCACTATTGTGTCCTAACACACCCTACAGTATCTGACCCTTCATTGGAGTGATAGGCATGTGGTAGGGAGTGTGAGTTGTTAGACTTTGAGTAGAGTTGAGGTGATGAGAGTTAAATATATATAGCTTGTATATATGTAATATATTTGATTTGGTATGTAGCCTGTACTCATTTGCAGTATATTGCCTATTGCATTCCCTGTACACCAGTTTGGTTCACTTCTTTCAGACCACTATCCTGCATGTAGCTAGTTCAGTCCAGATAGAGAGGAGATGCCAAGTTGATCTAAAGGCATGTTTCAGTCACCATGTAGGTTTCTTTCACTTTAATTTTACAAGTGGACCCAAATGTCATGTCCTTTAGCTTATAAATTCAGTCTCCTTAGCATCATTTCCTTTTGCCTACATTGATGTTTCAGACCATACATTCTTAGCCTAATTTCTAAGCATTTGTTTCAGTCCCTTATAAGTTTAGTCTACTTTAACCCTTTGATGATCAATTATATAAAATATATATATATATATATATATATATATATATATATATATATATATATATATATATATATATATATATATAAAATATATATATATATATATATATATATATATATATATATATATGATATACTTAGGATATATGTGATGGGTTGTTCTTCTTGAGCTTATGTATATGTGGTACTTGGGATTTGTGTGCTTAGATTATAGGTAATTAGTTAGGGGTGACTTAATGGGATTTGGAAAGTTAAGAGTTAGTCTATTATAGAGTTTTTCTTTTGCTAAATTTTAGTTGCCAACACCTAGATAGCTAGCATAGGTGAAATCCTAAGAAGTTGACTAGTTGTTAACCAGTAGTTGACCATTGACTATTGTTTGCCATTGATTGTCGGAGAATAGAACTGTTTTATAGGAGGACTGAACTTTGACTCACAATTACAAACTCGCTTGTACAAAAGAGAGCCTAGGAACAAAACCTAGGAAAAGCAATCTAAGTACAATTGTTTAATTTAGATTCTGGGGAGTGACGGTAGAGGCTCGAGAAAGTGCTATCAACTCTGCCTTACTCCTTGGACGATCGAACGCAACCTCGGCTCCGGTGAAGAAATGCTCTCTCTCTGCCTGGGTATGTGTATATTTCTCTGTGTGTCTCTGTGTGTATGTAAAGGAATATGCCCTTGCTATTTATAAGAATTCATGAGTAATGGGGTGTACAGCCACGTGGCTAATTTTGGGCCATATCCTTGTAACTGTGCCTCGAGAAGTGGGCAGCTGGGGATTAGTTAAGATTGATCATGATCTGTTTGTTGCACTAAATCCGAACTGTTAAGACTTGGTCAATTTCTGCCACGTGTCTCAACTGCTACTCTGTGGCGAGCCGCATGAATGATGTATCATGGCTGAGCCGCATGAAAGACTGTCCCATAGCCGAGCCGTATGAAGAGTGTCTTCTGACCGGGCCGCATGAAGGTTGTCTCATGACCGAGCCGCATGAGAGTGGTCTCATGACCGAGCCACATGAAAGTTGCATAGGTGATCCGCATAAAGAATTGTCTTTGGAATTTGTGAACTATGCCAGATATCATGATGATTTTCTTATTTTTTTAGGAGCATGTCATGTCTTGTCTTTATGTCAGAGCCATCATCTCTGTCAGAGCTGTCGCCTTTATGTCAGAGTAATTATAGCCAGCTGTTTAGGCTAATTTCAAACCGCATAAGGCCACATGAAGCTTTCTGAGCCACATGAAGCTTTATGAGCCGCATGAAGCTTCCAGGGACTTTGAGCCGCAAGAAACCCCCCAGTTTTTGAGCTGCATGAAGTTTCATATTAATTCTGGGCCGCATAGAAATTCCTATTCTTTTCCATGCTTCTACAAGACCTCCTTCAAATTTTTTAATTTGTAAAATTGAAATACTTTGAATAAGAAGCATGGGTATGTCCGCATAAGCTCTTCATGCCGCATAGGATTCTCTGGCCGCATACTGGTCTCGTGCCACGTAGGCGTCCCATTAATTATTTTTGATTTACTTTGATAATTTAAAGCCGTCTTTTGGATAGAATCCCAAGAGTCGGCATAAAATTTTTGATTTGCTTTGATGATTCGGAGCAGTCTTTTGCATGAAAGGGGATAGAATCCCAAGAGTCGGCTTTATCTTTTTGGCAGCACGAAATTCGAAGCGGTGTCTATCGATTCACACGCCTCTGCCAGCCTATAAGTACGAGCAGTTTTGAAGAGAGAGGTTCTTTACTTCCTTCCTTCTTCAATCTTTCTATTGCCCTAGTCGCCGCTTCTTCTCCTCTCTCGATCATCCATGGCTCCCAAGGCTTCTTCCAGCGCTGCAGCGAAGGGCAAAGGACTTGCCTCTTCGTCGAATACGGCGATCTTGACCCATCCCGACGTTCATCCTCCCATTAGTGGTGAGGGCGATGGACAGAAACTGCATTAATCTGAACCCTAATTTTTAGGGCTATGTCGTATGTTTTATACGCGGGCCTTTCTCTATCATGCTTCGGCATAGTTAATGTGCTTTTTGTCTTCATTGAACTGCTCAAGTTCAGTGTGATGAATCCACATAAGCTGTGCCATATGGGCAGCATGAACGCCTCATGACTGAGCCACATAGGGTATGCTTCATGTCCTAGCCGCATGAGAGATGTCTCATGACTGAGCCGCATGAGGGATGCTTCATGGCCGGGCCGCATGAGAGATGTCTCATGACTGAGCCGCATGAGAGATGCTTCATGGCCGAGCCGCATGAGAATTGCTTCATGATCGAGCCGCATGAGAGTTGCTTCATGACCGAGCCGCATGAGAGTTGTCTCATGGCTGAGCCGCATGAGAGACGTCTCATGACCGAGCCGCATGAGAGACATCTCACGACCGCATAAGCACCTTATGAACTGGGCCGCATGAAGACCCACCTATCAGAGCCGCATAAGCTCAGAAAACATTAAGTGGTTTTCTCTGGCTATCTTCTGACTTCTTTATTTCTTCTTTTTCAGTAAAGTTGTCGATCAATCTTTCGGGGGAGCTTTTGGTTGGTCAAGCTCAATCTGTTGTAGGTATGTGGTTCGACCATGTGGTCGATTATGTGACAGCCCAAATCACTAAAGATCAACCTGAGGAGAGGCTGAGGGATATCAGAAATCAATCCTTCTTCTTTCTCTCGGGCATGATGAACTCAGAGAAACTAGGGGGCACACCTCTGAAGCCTGCGTTCCTCTTTGGGGATGCCCTGACTGTAAAGAACCCCAGTGTTCTAGATATATCTGAAAGTTGGAGTATTTTCTCCAACGGGATGGCGATCCACATTCCTCAAATGGAACGTCACTTCCCGCTGTCTTGGTTCAACATGTTATCGATTGACAGGAAAATGGTGGACTCCCTAACCCTGAGCCAACAGGGGTTGTTCGTGGGTGATATTCACTATAATAAAACATCGAGGTCGGTAGTTACAAGCAAGATACAGATCAGCCGCTCTGTGATGGGGTTGGCCCCGGGCAGTTTCATAAATGTGCAGGGTCCCAACTTTCGGTTCTCCCAATCTGACAATTTTATGAACCAAATTGCTCAAAAGGGGTCCTACCCCACTGGTCGGCTGTCGCTGCTGAACTAGATGAACCCCACCCCTTTATGGATCAACTTGACCTCGTAGATCTTGCGGTCATACAAGGATCTCCTGCTCGAGATTGGTCTTTATCACGCCATACGGGGCACTTGTTATGGTCTGCCCATAAACAAGAAGCTGTTCATGGCTCTTCTTGAGATGTACAACCGTTGTACAGGGATCTTCTTTACACCTGGAGGAAAAATGGGGCTCGCTCTTTACGAGATGCATGAAGTCTCTAAGCTGCCCTGGGGTGATAAAGTTTTTAAAGCGTATACCCCTACGAATGAAGAATTCGAGGAGTTGGAGCAAAGGTTCCCAGGTTTTATGGCTGTTTACTGGGAACTACTATGCCACAATAGTACGTGCCAGCAGATGTCAAAGTAGAAGAACGATAGCTCGGAAGGGAACCTTCCACACACCAAGACTTGGCTCAGTTACCTTTTTGAGCTAGGCGCCTCAGGCCGGTTTTCCCTCCGACGTCCTCGAACCCAGGAGGAGGTGCAGAACCAGGTGTCGACTGCCAAGAGAGTGAAAACCACGAATAAAAAATTTGGGAGCCAATCTGACTCCTTTAATTACTTTTTATCAGGATACCCAGAAGATGTCTGATAAGGCTCTCCTGGCGGGATTTCTGATGGTATGGCTGCAGAACTGTGTAGTTTCGGGAGGGGCTGGTGCCATTGAGAGAATCAGCCGTAACCTGATCCTTCCTGCGGTGAAGCTAGTCTTTGGGGTCAGACTAGCTCTTCTCCCTGCCATGGTATGCAGCGTATATCGTGGCCTCCGCACCTTCTCGTCCAAAGTCATCGCTCGCGACACGGCGAAGGATTTTGAACGAATCGAGCTGCCCTACCACTATCTGATGGGGTGGCTATTAATGCACTACCATTCTTTGATGAGGCCTGGCCCAGAGGATGACGTGACTGCTGATGATGCCTTCATCTATTAGTGGGAGTACACTACCATGCCTGCCTGTCGAATGGCGCTGGCACGAGCGGACAGATACTCCTTTTTCGTGCCTGTTCCTCATTTTACTGACGAAGAAGTAAGAGCCGTGCATCTTGATGGTGCTGTGTCTCCCAAATTCTTGTCCGAGAAGATGCTCCACTGGTTACAGAATATCCGTCCTGCACATCTGGTGTATCGCAACCATAACTCCGTCTTTTTGGAGCCTTACTTACCTAACCGATTCTTCCGACAATTTGGGTACCATCAAATGTTTCTGGACAATCCCAGCTCCTGTCTGGGTTTTAAGGGCAGCTTCTTGACGGCATTCGAGCTTGGCACAACTATAGCACGGTTCACACCCGTGCCACCTTCTCCGTTCCCGATGCTGGAGAGTCGGGCTACATTTTGTACATGGCGACCTTATACCATGTTATGGTGAATAAGCCTCCAAAAGATTTTGACCCAAGTACCAGCTTCATTATTGGTACTGGCTTAGAGGAGAAGCCAAGGACCAAGAAGGGGAGGACAGTTGATGTGTCTGACTCGGAGACTACCAACGTGGACGAAGAGGATGACCCTGATAACTTGTCTCTTCTTCATGCAGATGATTTGGTAGCAGATCAGCCCCTATTGCGCCTAGTCCTTCACGAAAACGTAGCAGGCGTGCATCCTCTATCGGCGGCATGATTTACTTCCGAATACGGGCTGCGATCAAGCCTCGCGGCCGATCATTAGGGAGAGAAGTGAGGACGTCGACGCCGTTTCGGAGGTGAATCGAGTTACGATCCCCCTTTTTGTTCTTCTTTTCTGAAATATAATCTGATTATTTTCCTTTTCTTTGTAGGTATCGGGAGAAGTGAACTCCTCAGAGCCGGCTACCGCCTCTGAGGTTGACCCTGCTCTAGCCGCCTTAATTAGTGCTATGACTGCCGAGCTTACTTCTACCAGGGTCGTCCCGACGACAGCTGAGATTCCTCCTACTGTTGATATCTCAACCCGGGGCAATGTGGGCTCTACTGAACCAGTCCCCAAGGTTGCTGAACCTCAGCCAGCTGATGCTGACCCAATTGTATCCACCTTCGGGACGGCTGGGATAGAGGAAGCAGCTGCAATCGGCTCAAGTGTCACCGTTGAAAAGGATACGGTAGCTGTGAGTGAGCCTCAGCTTCAGCAACCCTCCCCTGGTAAGCTATGTCATGTCTTGACTAGTGAGGAGGTTCATTTGCTCTATCTTCATATCCTTCGGGTTAAGTTGATCGATGGTTGCTCCGGACATACAGGTCCTGCTCCTTCGCTGCCGACGATGGACATAATCAGGGGAGAAGTCACCAGAGAAGATCTAGTGGAAGAAAGTATGCCTCCTCCTCCTCCAACTCATATTGAGGGACCTCCTACCGGATCGAGTTCAGGAGGACAAGTAGCGGGACGACCGGGGTAGGGAGAAATGGTCCCTGTACCCTTCTTGGTTCATGTGGCTCCAACACCGGAGGTCGACCTTTCTGTCCTACCAAGTCTCCGGATCCTTCGGGCTGCGGAGAAGGAAATGACTGCTATTCAAACGTCCTATCGCTCGAAACTTGCAACCTTAGTGATAGGGGCATCATGCTCTGGTGCATCTTTCTTACAACCATCTTCAACTCTGCCAGCTACTCTTTCTTTGACACCGTCTTCTTCGAAAGTTCTGGATGAATCGTCGAAGGATGTGATTGATAGTTTCTACCACCATCTGAAATGAGGGGTCGAAGCTGCCCTGGAGAGGGGAACATCTTTTGCATTGGCTCGTCAATGTGTCCACGATCAGATTGAACTCCTCAGAACACTCCCCGGCGGGACAGGGATGGTCGAGCTCTTGGAGCCCAAATTAGTGGAAGCTGATCAACTCGTGGCTCAGTTTCAAGGACTGCGGCAAGTCGATCTGTCTTTAGCAATAGATCAGGAGCGCGCCTTCCTTATAACAGCCATGGAAAAGGTAAGGACGGTACGGGATACGTCCAAGCCTGCTCTAGTGAAGGACCTTCGAGATCTGTCTCTAAAGTACGATCAACTAAGCCGCAGAGGAGAGAACTGTATCGCTCGGAAAGAGGCCGCCTCTCGTGGGATTGCCGATACCAACGAGCAGATCCTCCAGCTTCAGAGGAAATTGGCTTCTTTAGAATCTGAGCTCCAGGCTTCCCGCAAAGATAAGGAGCTAATTCTCCGGGAGACCGACCAGGTCACCCGAACCTCTGATGTCTTGGAGCGTGCACTGAAGAAACTTGAAGACGGTTGGCAGGCACATGCCCATCTGGAGGATGCAGAGAGGTTGACTCAAGAGGCTGAGCTCCGGGCCAAGCTGAGGATTGAGCGGTCGACGACCAAGCTGAAGGACCGGCTAAGAGAATTGTGTGTCGTCGAACCATAATCGGCTTTTTCTTTCTTTTATTATTATGTTCCTCCATTTTTTAACAGGGACGTGGTCCCAGAAAATGTGGTACTCTTGATTTTAAATGAATGACTATGTTTACATCATCCTTTATCTGTTGTGCTTGTACTGTATCTTTGGTATTATGGTATTTGCCCCACTGAGGGACTTTCTGTGGACCTATTACCCTTGGTATACCTTGGTTTTAGGTATGGATAATAAGTTCGATAGAGATACCTAGAACAACTCCGTGGTAAGGTGGACATGGAAGTTCTTGGTATTGGGCGAAAGAATGCCATGGAACAGCTGGGTTCCAGAGGCATGTGATGGTGAAAAAAGAGACGCATGTACTAGAGGAACTAGTACAACATTTGTGGTCAGCTGCGGACATTTGTGGTCAACTGTGGACATTTGTGGTCAACTGTGGACATTTATGGGCCTATTACCCTTGGCGTACCCTGGTTTTGGGTATGGATAATAAGTCGAGAGAAAACCAACATACTTACTCAAAGGCAATGAGGACGTGGTAAATATGAAGGTTTTACAACGGAGTCTTCCTACTCAGAGGTGATGAGGACGTGGCAGGAGTGGACTCAACGAAGGATACATAGGACAACTCAGAGGTAATATGGACGTGGAAGTTCTACGTAAGGGGTGATTTGTTTGTGATGGAAGAGAAACAACTCAGAGGTGACATCGACGTAGTTATTTCGGGAATTTTGTGGATCTGTTACCCTTTTTTATGCACTGAAAGCGCGGGTAAAAGATTATGAGGAAGATGCTCTTTTAGGGAGGTAATTCAGAGGCATGATCATACATGACTTACTACCCAGAAGATGCTATATGGATTCATTTGGAGTGACCAGAGTGTAAGTTCAGCGGTACTTAAGGGTACATAACTCAACAATCCGGTTGATTCGGCGGATGTCGTTTAGACATAATACTTCTTCAGGAACTTGTCGTTGACGGGAATCATGAGCAAGTCTCCATTTTGCTTTGTGAGACGGTATGCACCATTAGAGAATACAGCCTCGATGATAAATGGGCCTTCCCACTTTGGCTGGAACTTGTCGACAGTTTTGTGAGTCATAACCATCGGCCTCCAAACTGCCAAGACGAGATCGCCTACTTGGAATGTTCTCAGTTTGACCATCTTATTAAAGGCTCCAGAGATGCGTGCTTGATAAAGCTCGATTCGTTGTTGAGCTAACAGGCGCTTCTCATCCAATGCCTCTAATTCTTGTAGCCGACGACGGTAGTTATCATCCGTCGTTAGTAGGTAGATGAGGGCGACGCAGAGCGAGGGGATTTGAGTTTCCAAGGAAAGAACTGCCTCACTTCCGTATACCAGAGAGAATGGTGTATTCCCAGTGGCTGTCCGGACTGTAGTACGGTACACCCATAAACATTCGCCAAGCTTTTCATTTCAGTCGCGTTTGTTTGAGGACACAAACTTCTTGAGCAGCTTGATTATGGTTTTGTTTAATACTTCAGCCAGACCATCAGCCGCCGGGTTGTACGGTATTGAAGCAACATTTTGAATTCGGTATTTGTCGTAAAACCGATAGAAGGCATGGCTTGTAAACTGTGGACTATTGTCGTGGATGATCTTCGAGGCAGTCCAAAGCGATAGATGACGTGATGCTTGACGAAGTTGATTACGTTTGATGTCTTCACTTCAGCAAGTGGAACAGCTTCCGTCCATTTGGAGAAGTAGTCCGTAATTGCCAGTATAAAACGGTGTCCTCTGGATGAATGCGGGGTGATTGGACCAATGATATCCGTTTCCCATGCCTAAAATGGCCAGGATGCCACCGTCGGATGTAAGAATTCGGATGGTTGGTGTATAAAATCTGCGTGGACCTGATAAGCTTTACATTTTCTTGCATAGTCGATCGCATCTGCTACCATCGTAGGCCAGTAATAGCCCATCCGGCGAAGGCAGTCTTGCAATTTCGGGCCAGGTTGATGGGCCCCGTAAATGCCGTCATGAGCTTCGCGCACGGCTTCTTTGGCTTCTGTGTTTGACAAACATCGGAGCAGCAACCCATCATAGGATCGCTGATACAGCATTTTTGTCTCTGTATCGTGGAAGAATCTGAGAGAACGTCTTCTAATAGAGGTGGCTTCTTTCGGGTTTTTCGGCAAGATACCATAGACTACAAAGTCAATAAATGGGAGTCTCCAGTCCTGTGTTTCGTCGACCGCCAGGGCAGAGTAATTCACAGCAAATTGTACGTTGTTCTTAGGACTAACCAATTCATAGCCTATTACGTCCACCAAATGATGAGTATGATTTAGAACCGCCAGAGAAGCGGCAAGTCCTGCTAGGGCATCGGATTCAATATTTCGGAGTCTTGGAACATGTTCTATGAAGAACTCTTTCAAGGACATGATGATGGCGATTGCTATCTGATGATAGGGGATTATGTCTTCATGGCGAACTTCATATGAACCCCGGATCTGATTGACGATTAACTATGAATCGCCATATGCTTTCAGGTAATCTACCCCCAGTTACTTTGCAAGTCGGAGGCCGATAACCAAGGCGTTGTACTCGACCACATTGTTTGAACAAGGTTCCGTGAGTGAATATGCCCGATTGATCACCAAGCCAGAGGAAGAAATCAGTACCACTCCGACCCCAACGACGATGTTGCCCTTGGTCCCGGTTCTTGAAGAACCGTCGAAGAACATTCGCCAAACAGTATCATGGGAAGCCATATTTGAATTGGCGACCTCGTCTGGGATCTTTTCATATATTCTGGTTGACTCCGAACCTGGATGGACCGCTAAAAAGTCTGCCAGAGCTTGACCTTTAACAGCCTTCTGCGGGATGAAGATCATGTCGTAGGGGGACAATAATATCGCCCAGGTAGCAAGACGAGAGCTGAGTGCACCTGGTTTGGTCATGAGGACCCTGAGGGAATTAACTCGTGATATGATATGGATGGTTTGTCCTGTAACATAGTGTCGCGTCTTCTGAATAGCAAACACCAAAGCGAGGCACTCCTTCTCCACGGCGGTGTATCTATGCTCATGCCCTATCATCATTCGGCTGAGGTAATAGATAGCTTGTTCATGCCCCGCATCATTATTTTGTGCTAGTAGAGCACCGAGGAAATGCTCCATCGCTCGTACATAAAGCAAAAACGGCTTTCCAGCAACCGGGGCCACCAGGACTGGAGGGTTCGACAGATACTCTTTAATATTGTCAAAGGCACGTTGGCACTCTTCATCCCATACAAAGGAGATGCCATTCTTCATGAGGTGTATGAATGGTTGGCATCGCCCGGAGAGGTTAGAGATAAACCTCCTGATATAAGCTAGCCTCCCTTGAAGGCCTCTGAGTTCTCAGAGATTTCTCGGGGGACCCATCTCCATGATTGCCTTCGTCTTCTCGGGGTCTATATGGATTCCCTGGGCGGTAATGATAAAACCCAAGAATTTTCCACTGGATACGCCCAAGAAGGATTTGGTGGAATTCATCTTCAAGTTGTGTGCTCGCATCTGGTCGAATACTGTCCTCAGATCGTGCAAATGATCTTCCTTAGAGCGGCTTTTGACGGAGATGTCGTCGACATAACATTCCACTGTCTTACGCAGGTGATCTATGAAGATGACACTCATAGCTCGTTGATATGTGGCACCGACATTCTTTAAACCAAAGGGCATGACTGTGTAGCAGTACACACCAATTGGTGTTCGGAATGATGTATGCTTTTTGTTGTCAGGAAATATCTTGATTTGGTTATATCCTGAGAAGCCATCCATGAACGACATACGCTCAAAGCTACATGTGTTGTCAATCATTATGTCCGTAATAGGAAGAGGAAACTCATCTTTAGGACATGCTTCGTTCAGATTCCGGAAGTCGATACAAATTCGGATGTTTCTATTCTTCTTGAGGACCGGTACTATGTTGGCGACCCAGTCGGGATGTTGTTCCTCACGAATGAAGCCGCTGGCTATTAGTTTGTTGACCTCAGCTTCGATAGAATTCATGATGTCTGGACGAAACCATCGTTGCTGTTGCTTGACCGACTTTGCGTCTGGATGAATGTTGAGCTTATGGAGTGCAACCTCGGGGTTTAGCCCTGACATGTCTTCATAGCTCCAGGCGAACACGTTAATGTACTCTCTGACGAGTTGTAATAACGACTCCCGTTCTTCGTCCGTCAGACTTTTGCTAACGAAGATTGGCTTTGGAGAGGATTCATCGCCGAGGTCAACTTGCATAACCTCATCTTCGGTAGGGGATCTCTTTGTTAGAAACGCTTCTCCCACTGCGGATATTGGTTAAAGTAAAAACTAGTAGTGTCATCAACTTCATCAAACATCATGTGATATACAGATTTGGTGTTACTCGCCGAATCATCCATGATAATGGGCCACAATTTATCAGCCGGAAGTTTAATAGATTCTGTGATGACAACAGAATCAATAATGTTGCCTCTATGGCCTATAATCATGTGGTTAACGGGTTGGCTGAAGCATTCAACAAGTCCGTTATCAAACTCCTTAAGAGGTTTGTCTCTATTAACAAACGTAATTGGAGTGATAAACTTGGAGAATGTCTGTGGGCATATCACACTACTGTCCGTAACCCCACAGGTTGCACACCCTTTTCTCTAGTATATGGATGTGAAGCTGTCATACCTCTGGAAATTCAAATTCCTTTATTGAGAATCGCCATTGCTAACGAGCTTACTGCAGAAAATAGTGATCGTCTTCGGCTTCAAGAATTGGAGGCGCTCGACGAGAAAGGTTATTAGCTCAACAGCACATCGAACTTTATCAAGCCCAGATTTCAAAAGCTTTCAATCGTAAAGTTAAAGTGCGAACATTTCAGGAAGGCGAGTTAGTTCTTACAATCAGACGTCCTATGACTATGACACATATGAGCAAAGGCAAGTTCGAAGCAAAATGGGAAGCTATCAATGGCAAATTTCTCAAGAAATATTATGTATAAAAGCAGAATGTACTTTATTTCAGAGACATGATGTATATAAAAGTTTATTTTATTCAAAAGCAGAATGAAATTACATAATATTATGGACGGGAAGGAGGCCCCGATCCTTCATGATTAAATATATACTTTGCCAATCGTTCAAACATCTCATTGTCGGAACTCACAAAAAATTTGCAAGCAGCCATCCTCAATACTTCTTCTTCGGTAGTTTTTTCAGGTTCCACTAGCTCAGCAATCAAGTCCCGTCTTGGTACAGGAGCAGTTGAGCCTTCACCCCTTTCTTTCTGAGGAGGCACTGGAGGCTCAGCAGGGGGCGTCTCGGTCTCTCCTTCAATCTTCGGAGTGAGCACATCTTTGGAAGACATTTTGTACAGAAAGAAAAGAGATTGAAGATATCTAAGAAAGTTTTGTTCTATTTATAGACAAAACAACTAGATAGTTAATCTCGAGAACTGATGCGACTTTTGGAAAGAAGCACGACTGTTCGTTCATTTATAACTGTTCATTCATTTATAACTGTTTATTTATTGTCCTCTCTTCAAAAAAAATAACGTGATTGTTCATTCATTTATTCTCTTCCTCGAGAGTTGAAGTGACTGTTCATTCATTCAATGTCCTTTTTCTCGAAAATCGGAGTGACTGTTCACGTTTCATAACGAGAGTTGACATTCTCCATGCTTCTGAATTCTGTTTATTTACACCAGTAATTTTTCACATCCCTATTTCTCCTTGATTCTATTTTTCCTTATCACCACATCAAAAATCAAATCATAAAGAAGAGAAAATCATTCTTTATTCCTTCTTTAAAAATATAGATACATCTTAATGGAAATCTATTACATCTCGAATTTTCATTCTAAATATAACATGAAGGTCTATTACATCTTTGGATCTTCTTATTTGTTGGTGACAGTTCCTTATCGTCTCGACCTGAAGCAATGAGCCAGACAATGGAATCAACTCTGGTCTTCTCTCTCAGAAAGACGAGAGGAGAACCACAAAGTACAGTAGCTCAAAGATAAGCTGCTGTCAATACCACTGGTAGAGAGAAGACGGCCCGCCAGGGGAACTAGGAACGAGATCACCCTTGTGATATGATTCCTAATTCTGACTCTCCACCATCCAACTCTCATGTATAAAGGCTCTTCCGACCATCTGTGGAAGACCCTTCTGGAATACAGAGAGTCCTGAGCTGTCTGATCTGAGTGTCAAAATCACATGAGCTGTTTGATGTGGGTGTCAGAAGAATGCTCTCCATAGCATCCAGGTCACCAATGCCATTTTTGAAGAAGCTTGCCAACCAATCTTCTACAAATAAGAACAAAGAAAAGAAAAGTCAGTAAAATCAAAACTACGCGTGCATCAACAGTGTGTGCTGATGAACAGGCCCCATCAGCAATGTGTGCCTACTCTCATAAGCACAGGCGCACATCGATAGTGCGCTGATCAACAGGCGCATGTCAGCAATGTGCGCCTATTCTCAGAAGCACAGGCGTATCTCAACAGTATGTGCTGATAAACAGGCGTATGTCAAAATAGTGTGCTGATCAAACGGGCGCATATCAACACTGTATGTCGATCAACAGGCGCATATCAGCAGTGTGCACCTATGATCGAAGCTAAGCACTAGACCACAGTGCGTACCTATTCTCAGAAGTAGTTAGCGTATATCAATGGTGTCTACAACATGCAGATCAGTACCTATCTTCAAAAGTGGTGCAAAAGAAAAATACTCATACTATTGTCCTTTATTGAGACTTACCAATTTTTGAAGGCACAGCATGCAAACGAATAGCTTCGGGACGAAGTGGTGCAAGTGAACTTATGAATAGTAAGACCTTGTGAGAAGCCATTTGTTTTGAGAAAGTATGAATGACTCTTTCGTTTTTGGTTTTCCTTTTAAAAGTATTGAAGATGAAACAGGCGCGTCATTCTAGGAGCCTATTTTTAGAAAGAAAAAAAACTAAACATTTGGCGATTGAAGCCATGTGATGACTGCCATGTGTCCCTCAATGAAACAGTAAGCATTGAATTAGCCAAAGGAACGCATCTACATGCGCCATTTGAAATCACAGTCACACAATATATCAGAAATTTTAGATTTTATTGCATAAAAGATGGATGGACCCCTACAGACAAGGACACAAGAAAAGAGAATAAAAAGTTGTCATGCTTAAATATTATTCCTTTTTCTTGTCTTCATCGTTCTGACGAAGGACGACGTCCAATTCTTGCATGTTACGGATTCCCGAGCGGTGCATCAGATTAAGGAATCCTTCCGAATCGCCGCTCTCTTCAGAGGATGGTCCACCACTCGAGCGATTAAAGACGGTTGGGTTTAACCCGAAGCAGTCTAGAAAGTTCGTCACCCTCAGTGCCGGGTCAGCTTCCAACAAATAAGTCAAAGGTGTGACGTTGGGTTTCGCTTCAGGAGACCTAATTTTGGTGACAGCATTGGTCTCCATCTCCTTCTTAGAAGCCATTGAAATTACAGAAGTAAAGAATAAAGTACAAAAATTAACCCCTACATATATCACTAAATTGACTCTTCATATTCCTCATGGGAAACTGAAAATCATCAATGAAACTCGGGAAGACAAAGAAGTGATTGAGTGTTTTCGAGAAAAAAATTTAATTGAGATGACTGAGCATTGACTGGTGTAACTTGACTCAGTCAAAACTTTTATAAATTCAAAGTATTTCAAAACTTTGAAATGATTTAAGTTTTGAAAACTTTGAAGGGGGTCTTATAGGGCCTAAAAATTAAGTTGCGCCATGTATCTCTTGTAGGGCCTAAAAATCAAGTTGTGCCAAGTATCTACTACTCAGTGATCAAGTTGCACCCTAAAATCAAGCTGCGCCACTGTTTTGAAGCTCAGAGATCAAGCTGCACTGCTGATCAGGTTGCGCCTGATATCATACTGCACCCAATTATGTTGCGCCAAAGTCTATGTGGCGTCTGACATTTAATGGCCATCATTACCTGACAACACTGACTACTGACAACACAGTGAACGAGGGAAATCTCTTCGAATCCCTCGAATTATGCCGCTCGAGGAGATTGGACTGACAGCTGTCCTGCACATCTTATGAGTTGCGCTTAGGCGTAATCTAAACCATTTTCTTAGTTGCGCCTAGGCGCAATCTGAACAAACTTTTTCTCAAAAGCTGCCACATGTCCAAGCGTAGTCTAATCAGGCGCAGTTTAACTTGTTGACTGAAGTTCGCGCAACTTGATAAAGTTGAGACAATTTTTATTTTCAAAGCAGGATGGCGTGGCGCACATGCCACTAATCTCTCAAGACGTGTCTACTATCCTGTACACGACCACACGCATCTCAATCACATGATGCCACACGTCTAAATACAGTTAGTATACGACTGATAACTGAATGAAAGTTGGCGCAACATGAGGTTGGCGCAACCCAGCCTCGTGCACATCAGAATAACTGCTAAAACAGTTATTTCCAGAACTCTATATATAGAGTTTCCAATTATTGTTAAAGGATCAGGCACAGAGATCAAGAACTCTTGCAAAATTGCTGTTGCATTCTCTAGAGGCTCTAGTCTTCAAAGTTCACATAGTCCAAGGGATAAAGTGATCGTCTTCTGATCAGATTCCTAGAGTTGTACTTCCCCAAAATTTATTGTACTTTGTACGATTCTTTTTAAGTTTGGAATAAACTTTTTTGTTTTTGCAAACAGCACCTTCCAAATCTGCCAGCAGATCATCTATCGCATCCGCCTTCGCCTTGCATTCTGGATAGTTGCGCAAGGCCACCAATTAGGCCCCCACTATAGACCGAGCCCGTCTAAGCGATTGGCTGCCCCGTAAAACACCCTCTATGTCGTGTATCAAAGCTTGACGAATGATGCCCAGTATAAGATTGATATAGTATGCACTGTCAGTAAAACTCGTCGAGGTTATCGGAGATGCCTCAATAGAAGGTCCCAGGAAGGCAACGGCAGCCAATATGCATCTAGGTATGGCATTCGGAACAGGTGGCATCGTGATTGTAACAGAAGCCATCGACGGTACAGCCAATACTGTCTGCGATATAACTGGTTCTTCACCGGCTCCCTCGCTGGTACTTCAACCACCTCTACTACTAAAGCCGTATGAACTGGAGTATGAGCAACCTCAGCGACCGTTTTCTCAACGGTCGGCGTGACCAACTCCTCAGTGGTCTTCTTAACCGGCGCTTCAGGAACTGGCTCGTCAGCAATCTTCTCGGCCGATTCTTCCACAGTCCCTTTGGCCGAACTCCTGGTAGTTACGTCGGCGAGCTCATCAGCAGTAGTATCGACCATCGTCTCAATGGCGACCACTGCTGAAACCTCAATTATCAGCTCATTAGCAGCCGCGTTGACTTGTTCTACATTGGTCTCCTCGGTCGTCTTTCTGAGGACCATATCAGTCAACTCCTCAATCGCCTCCTCGGCGACTTTCAGAATGACCTTGTTAACCAATTTTTCAACAGTCATTCTCGCTGGCCCTTCAATAGCTCGGTAGGCCAATGCTTCAATAGCCTTCGTCGTCAACCCTTCTAGAGGATCTTCGACAAGCCGATGAGATGAGTCCCCAAAATTTGTCGAAGGTAGCTCCTCGGTCGGATGATCTTCCTCGTCTCCCGGTACATCGGGATTATCCTTAACCCTTCTCTCAACATGGAGAGGAGGTACGGTGGAAAGGTTCTGGGTAATATCCTCAGCATCCACGTCCACCTGACCCATCACGGGTACAGACTTTGGAGTCCCACCCTTGGCTGCCGCCAAGCCAACCCCAGGTGTCTCCACGAGCTCGTCCTTAAACGGCCCTATGAAAGTTTTCTGCTGGAGCGAAGCCAATGACTTCGAAGAGCCTTGAGTCTCATACTCAAAGGGAGTATGAGGAGAGACACCTTCTAGGTCGGTAGTTTTATCAGCTGCAGTCTCCTTCTCGGTCCTTACGAGTCGGGACACCTCTGGGGCAGGTTCCTCGGGAAGATCCCTAAGTATCTTAGACCATGTGGGATCCGCCTACACAAGCAAAGCAGTGATAAATAGAAAGTATGGAATGAAACCCCGAAAAGAGACACAGATACAGGAACTGCACATAAACAAAGTGTGTCAGAAAGACACAAAATATGTTCTGCAGAAACAGAGAGCAAAAGCGTTGTGCCAGGATAGGAAAGCATCCGCACAGTCACTACATGAACATCCGTGTAGGCACTATCAAAGTGCACCACGCGTCAGCCAACAAGCATTTGTACAGGTACCTTGTAAAAAAAACTGCGCAGGGAAAATGGTTGCATGTCTACGAGAAACTTCAACACATTGATAGTTGTTACTTTGTAAAAAGTAACAACTATACGCGTCAGTTAATAAAGCTACAACACATCTTCGGAACACCACTCCGAAGAATGGCGCCCATGCGCATCAGCAAAAAAAGCATTAGCATATCTTCAAGACGACGCTCCTAAGAGTGACGCTCATATGCATCAGTGAACCAAGAAATCAATGACAGTCAGACACCTAATAGCAACGGGTGGCCGCACGTCTCCGTGCACTGAGACTCCTACGATAGGAGCTTGTTCAATGATGACGGCTTCGGGAGCGAACTGCTTCCCTTTGGTATGTCGAGTGCTAGTCGTGGCCTCTCCAACTTGCCTCGCCAACGATGATCTAGTCTGTCTCTCACATACTACAGTTGGTCTGGGGCTAGCCACTGACCCACTGGCCTTCTTGGAGATTACTGCGGGAGCTTTTGGGGTTATTGATTTCTTGGGAGCCATGGCGGGAAAGCTAGAGTTTGAAGGAAGAAGAAGACTGACGAAAAGCTTTTGTTGGAGGAAAAGAAAGAAAGAAAGTTTTCTCTCTCCAAATAGACCATACTTATAGGGCACGACCACGTTAGCAAAAGTAGACAAAACACTTCGTGAATGAGGAGACTCTTCGAACGATGTAGGAATTAAGAGTAAAGATCATGATGACCGTTCCCTAGAAACGAAGAGTTGTGATCAACTTTTAATGAAGCGACGGCTCAAGGCATTTACTGCCGAAGGCTGAGCATAACGACAGCCTGTCAGTAAGCATGCTGTGATTCACTTGCAAATGACACGTGTCATGCTTCTGTTCAAAGTATTCCGAGCTTGGCTCAAATTCGAAACACTTTGAAGGGGGTCTTGTAGAAGCATGAAAAATCGCAGACATATCAAAAGCGCAGGTGGTGTTCTCACTACAGATGGCTTCACAAAAATGCAGGTACCCCAAAAGCGTAGACAGACAACTAAAGTCACACAGACGAACAAAAATGGTGCATAAACAGTTCTTTATTAAAATCATGTCTATAAAACATATATTACAGATTCTTCATGATTACATATAAAGGACTAAAACACCTAAGAAAAGTCTACAAGGGGGTTAATCTTCAGCACGCGTGCATCCCTCCAAACGCGCAGCACTGTCAGAGCGAGCCACTTCCTGAAGCAGCTATTGGCCCGAGCAAGAACTCAGTCCATAGCACAGGGTGTGCCACCGCCATTGAACAGGGCAGAGCACAACCTGTGGCTCTTCGGATTAGCAATCAATCCAAACCCGTGAGCTTGGATCTCGAAGACCACCAAGATGTTATTCAGGTTCGAACTCCTTATGCCAAACGCTCAAGTGCATCTCAAAACTCAGCATCAGTTCTTCTACATAGACACAGCTTCTTTGAACGAAGGGATCCATAACCAACAGTCGACTTGTGCAAGGCCAACGGCCGTTCGAAGCTAAGTCGGGATCGAGCATGACGGTGGAAATGTTAACAGACAGAAGACACAACCCTTCAGAAAAGCTTCCATTTATATAGGGTGAGTGTGGTCCAACCCACATGCCATGTGGCCATCGGTCAAAGACTCCCAAATTAATGGGATGAACCTAAGACTCAGCACAATGAATCTCATTTAATAGGTTCATTCGACTGAATCCTAGGCCACAGACTTCTTGAATTCACCAATTGACGGTGTTAATTAAAGAAGAGGATGGCCGACTCGTCCATTAAAAGAGCAGTAATTAATTGCTTTTATGACTTCGATAGAAACTAGCTCCTTCGACTCAGAAGTGCATCTAGTTCATTCCTTCTACTACGCCCTCACTTCAACTCAGAAGTGCAGCGCCCTCTATCCCATCCAAATGCGCAGCCCGTTCAAAGGCTCTTTCATCTGACACTTTGTTGTTCAAAGCACAAGTCTACTCGTCGCCCTCAAGCACAGTAACTCCGTTGCCCAAAGCACAAGTCCACTCGCCGCCCTAAAAGCGCAGTGACTCTATTGTCCAAAGCACAAGTCTACTCGTCGCCTTCAAGCACAGTAACTGTTGCCCAAAGCATAAGTCTACTTGTCGCCTTCAAGACAGTAACTCCGTTGCCCAAAGCACTTGTCCCCTCGTCGCTCTAAAAGTGCAGTGACTCCGTTGCCTGAAGCACTTGTCCACTGGTTGCCCTAAAAGTGCAGTGACTCCATTGTCTGAAGCACTTGTCCACTCGTCGCCCTAAAAGCGCAGTGACTCTATTGCTTGAAGCACCTGTCCACTCGTCGCTCTAAAAGTGTAGTGACTCTGTCTCTTGAAGCATAGTCTACTTATTGCCTAGAAGCGCAATGACCTCAAAGTCTCGCCAGAAGCACAGCTCGCATAGAAGCGCAGTCTTACGGGATGGTGTGGTTCCACATGGCCGGACGGGTGTTTATGTCTTTTTCAGATTGGTTTGTTTAAAACCATCGCTCTTAAGATAAGACACAGTTTGATTCTGTTGATAAGAGCAATATCCTATCGGTTTGTTTAAACCACTGATAAGGATGAAATTTGTTCTTATAGACACGAGGGCCATATCTAATTGGTTTGTTTAAACCAATTGCCCCCTAAGATAAGACAAAATCCAACTTCAGGATAGGAACAGAATCTGCTCAAGTTCATCCGATCAACAATAAACACATGCCACGTGTCGTTTATTCGGTCATGTTTATAATTCTCACAAGATCTTGATAAAGGAGAATTCCAGCATCCGCTATGTGTTAGCTCAGCAGCAGCCCTCACCATGCAACTTTGGGATTCTCTTATATCTCTACGTGTAGCATTCCTGCACAATCCTTATGCACATCGTATATGTGCTTTCCTATAAATAGAAGGAGTTTTCCTTCGATAAAGAGGCTTCGAAATCTTCACAACTTTGGGATCCTCTTGATTGGCAATCCCAGAGTTCCAATCACAAGCACTAGAAAGCCAGAGCAAGTTCAACACGTCAATAAATCGTCAACAAACTAAAGGAGTCGCTGCAGTGCTCGATCTCCACCGTCACACTTTCCCAGAAAACTTTGTATTTAGATCTCCTGGTTAGGAATCGATTGTACTCTTTTATACGTTTAATATACAAAAAGTTCGTATAACCTTTTGTCATGGCAAACAACTGCATATACATGTTTGTTATTATATCCGAATTAAGAGCACAAGCATCCATAATAACAGAGGTATTTATTTTCTTATGCAGTCAGTACAAAGATAACAACCTCAAGTTGTCATATTCAACACACAAAGTGCACTAATGTAAACCTATAGTCAAGCTAGACTAATGCCAGATTACACTACAATCTTACCAATAGTTTATCTAAATCCATCTAGGTTGTGAACTATTTATATATTCTACGGGGAACTGATAATATAATCTTTTGTATGACACCACATACCAGATTATCTACAATGTAAAATATCAGACACTTGTGTTAATATTATAACAAATACAATATGCAAACATTTGCCCATATGATTCTCTTTGAAAAAGGATAAGGAAATATAGTTAATACAAAAGTGATATTTTTAGTATATAACCCTAACAAAATGCACGTAAGAACACCTTCCCGGTATTAGGCTTCGGCCACTAAATGCTCACAAGCTCCTCTGCAATACCAACACCCAAGGCACCATTATCACAATCCGCACCCGATATTAGGGCACGAGTATGTGGATATGTCCAGCCTATACTGCAACATCAGTAATATAATTTTGTTTAGGTCAACAGTGTTATATAACATGTTTAATAATATATAAGTCATAACCTGTCAATAGTAATCACATCTCCGAATGGAGGACAATGTACTATCTAGAATCTCATACTTAATCACAGATAACCAAAAGAAGATAAAGGCACAAAATTAAAATAAAGATATAAATGGTAAACAAGCAAAGTCTAGTAGCATAACACATTCACAACAGAGTCTAATAGTATAATATCTTAACATAAATACACGTCTCAAATAATATGATAATTCAAGTCTCACAAACTAGAGACAAATCTAGTCATCCTAGCTACTAGCTAAGGCACTACTGGTGGTGTATCCTCAATGGGAACCAGTGTAATACCGCGCTTCGTACGGTGCACTACGATGAGTCGTTGACTCAAAGAGTTGCGTTGATACGATGAAGTATCGATGCGAATCGATGCAAGTGGTAAGTTGGCCCGAGAGAAAGCATTGAGTCGGTTCGAAGATTCTAAGAAATCGAATCGATGCAACGCATAAGTCCGATTCGATCAAATATTGATTCTAGTTGGTTTTTTGTGCAGGCTACACTTTTATGCTGAGTTATAAGAGGTCGATATTTTGCCTCATTCGTAACAGTATCCGCAAAACCAAAAATATTGCCTTGCAACGAACAAAGGCAAAGTCAATGGACTTGGCCTTCAAAATAATCCAGACTTAGACTTTCAAAGGCGCGCTCGGAGTCTCGTTCGGCCGATGCGGTCATCGCTAAGGTGGGTGGCTTCGATGAACCTATCTTTGCTTAGCCTAGACACATAATAATACGGACACTGTTGCTAAATCGTTAGGCGATAACCCCCTGCATGCTAATAAGAGAACTCAACGCACCTAGCTAAGGGAATAATCCCATCTTGTATGCTTGTGTAGAACATGGAAATGAACTTGGGAATTTACTTGAATCCTCGTACTGCACTCCACGCTCATGCTAAGGTACAGCTTATGTTTCAAGTACCTTATGCGCTCAAGTATGCAATGAAACAATGAACACAACTTGAGACAATAAACAATGAATGGTTTACTGAATTGAGGCAGGAAGACTATCAAAATAGTCGTTCCGAGCAAAGTAATAAAAATATCAAAAGACCTTTGGGACCATTAGGCCTCCAAGGCAGTTCCCGTAGCGGAAGCTGCATAATGAATGAATGAATGAATGAACGAACAAATGAAAGGACGAACAAATGAAAGAATGAAAGAAAGAAAAAAAGAACTCGGATGATCAGAAGCTGGGTGTACCAGGGATCGTGTCGAGAATAAGTAAATAAAAGAAAGAAAAGAAGAAAATATGATTAGCGATAGGTATGACAGGGACGTGCAACGAGCTTGCTATCCGGGCTGCACAGATGCCGACGCCAACCTAGTCGATAATCCGTTATGGCTCAGAGAGCCGATAAGATAAAAAAAATAAAAAGAGAATACGAAATGGTCGCGGACAACTCGTGCACGAGGAAAGAGAAAAAAGGATTCCTCGAACGATCAGAAGCTGGGTGACCAGGGATCGTACCGGCATAAGAGGAATCACGGCTTACGGGCGACTTAGGTGAGGGCTCGGTCAGCTCAAGCGACGTAATGTCAGTATACGTAGCCTATCAGGGTGTACCAGCCATCACCGTCTGATAGATACTACGAATACCACATTCAGGAAGTCCAAATGGCTTGTATTGCCAGTGACAGATACATATAAATTTAGTGGGCTCGCTGGTGGCAATCCACGTGTGAGTCCTTGCATTGAAACAAGTAATCTAAGTAAGGTGAACAACTGAATGAATATCTAAAAGAAACTTAAGTACTTCACCCGAGGCAAAAACACGCTGATGATACTCGTATTGAATATACAAATTTGTCAAGTCTTTACATATAATATGTTGGCTAACTTGGTTTACCTTGGACAGGAAAGATCGTATGGTAAGTATGGTAGGTTGCGCATGTTATTTCTATGCAACATTTGATGCCCGTAACACGAAATAGGTTTTGCAATATATCCCATGTATCATTCCATCTTGTAAGCCGCTTGGCACACCTTTTATGTTTCGAGAGAGAGAGCTTGAGAAATTTGTAATCTCGGCCTAACGCCGCTTGTAACACTTCTTGAATATCAATAAAGAGCTTGCATTTGTTACAACTTGTGTTCATTTACATTCTACTGCAAATAGGGACACTCAGTACGACTTTGTAGCCTAGTTTAAATCGGCCGTTTCTAGACTTGGCCTTGTACGAGCGCAACCTAAGCTCGTGCGGCATCACGCCTTAGCGAGGACGATCGCTGGACGTGACAGATTGGTATCAGAGCACAACTTTACGTCCTTGGACTTCATGTCGATTATCTTAATTTTGAAAGCTCGATAGTAGATAAAAGAAGTGTATGCTCTCTCTCCTTGTGCCTTGGGATATTTCATACAATAAGTCTAATATTTTCAAAAGCTCGTGCCAGTATTTGGTTGAACAGAATCAATATGCGAAGGCCTTTGTGCCGAACTGTGTCTGACTTGAGTTGGAAGGAATACACGCTAAAAGTTAGCAAGTTGTATACGTGCCTGAATGACCTTACGCTGACAATAGCGAATGAATGTTCGAGACCGAAATATAGTTCGAATAGGATGGCTATGCACATAGCCTTTTGGCTAAGTTGTGCCGAGTATTGCGCACCTAGACCTTCTGGTACGAGCGAGTTGCGAGCAAAATTGAATATCGCTCGAACGAGAGTAAGTTACACTTATAATGTATATCGATATAGACGTTGGACCAATGCTTTGCATGTTGCTAGAGGAATGACTCAATTTTTGAGTGGTATATGCCATACCACTTATGCGATCAAGGTATCGAAATATTTGTATGTCGGGAACGATAGGCTCGATTTCTGAGTGGTATATGCAATACCACTTAGCGATAGCTATGTAAAGCAGTTTGGTGACTTGCGATAGATTGCATAGAGATGATTTTGTCGGTTACGATAAGTTTGTCCTCAACGGACGGAATAGTACCGAGACTCGAGTGGGAGTGACTCGATAGAAGTCGATGCAAGTATGCTTCGATTGAGTTGAACAATCAGGCCGGACTCACATTATTGGATGATGAGTCGAACGGGAATTCATTGAGTGAGAATCGAATGATAGGCTGAGAATAGCAAAGGATTTATGCTTTAAGAAAATAGTTAACTCGATCAAATTCGAGTTGAGTTAGTGCGAAGACTTGTTCGGAACAAGTCGGTTAGATGCGAAGAGTTATGCGAACGGATTTGAGTTAGCGCGAAAAGCCAATAGCACGAGTTCGAAGTACGATTTGAGAATACGAGAATGAATATAAGGAGTTGAAAATCGTATCGCTCGATGAGGATAGTTATCTAAGTATGACTGAATAGATCTTGATGCGTGCGAGACTTAATTCGTATTCAAGTTCGGATGATAACAGTGATCGCAACGAATTGGAGTTTATGAGAAAAGAAGATGTTCAAGTTATACACATCGACGATGGTCTTGAGGCGTATCAAAGACGTATGCAATAACTCGAAGATACTCTGATCGATTGAACAAAATAATGTTAAGGATTGTTGTTGGATGAATAAGATGCAAGTTAAGTCGATGTCAGTTCAGACGAAAAAAGTGACTTGATTGTTTCGATGATAACCACAACATTGACATTCTTGTCTTATGCGAGCGCAACTCCAGCCTCGCACATATGTTACGTCAGATTAGCACGATCATTCCGCGTGAGCGCTGGTATAGTGATTCATGTCCAGCGGGGATGGTCGAACTTCCAAGGTGTGGCAAATTGGATTTGACTTGTGGTTTGATGCGAAGGTGAATTCGAGGATTATTGCGATGAGTATAGAGTGTGTCGAGTATTGACCGTGGGTAAGATAGACTCGTACCCAAGGCGAAAAAATATCGCTCGGTTAGCGATTTTGTTAACGATAGTGCATGAGTGATTCGAGTAGTAACGATGCATCAGTTGTGCAGGTAGGCAGATATATTTTGGATTGAAGAATTATGTTGGATTAGATAAAGTTCTATAGGAATTACCGAGAATTGATTTGGCTTCGAGATAGGATATAGCATGGTTCATAGTAACTGTCCCTCGTTGATGATCTTCAATTATCGAGCATAGCTTCGGGGCAGCTGACCCTAGAAAACTTGACTGCCAAATCAAATAAAAATGTCGAAGACCGTAGGATGAGCCTAATGAAATCACATAAAAAATTACGTCGATGATGAATGATGATGTAGTGCATGTTAAGGATAAGTCTAGGTGATTGACAATTTAGCAAAGTAGCCTTCGACTAAATTGATATGGTCAGAGATTACTAATCGATCGGATGAGTACGCAATTAGACTTGGTTGGTCGATGGTCGGATAGATAGATAGATAGACAGACTTAGTGTAGCGACGTGGATGGACGATTGTAAGAAATCGTGCCACGTATGAGTGCAATGAATAAGAGAACAACCTTAGAGATGATGTCGTAAATCGTGACTCACATGAACGTTAGACTCGCCTACGCTTAGCAAGCGACCTATGGGTGAAACGAACTAGTTGGTATTGTCCTTGGGTAAAAGGATTCGTACTCGATCGAGAATCGAAGATAAACGTATCGTAGAAGACCTTGTGTCGAAGAGATTATTGCCTTTGAGCATCGACGATGCAAGTTGACCACTTAAGTCGTAATAATTAAGCACGGTGTCTGGGTAAGTTACCTAGCGAGGGTAGCCCTAGACGTGATTCGTGGATGGTCTTGAGAACATAAAGAGTTGCAAGTACAAAACCATATGGTCGTAATGAGACTTGGGCATGTTGAACTTAGTTCATGCCATTGAGATGGGACTTCAGGATTTGTTGTGATCGGATGCGCGATGGCTTGACACGACACATAGATTGATAGTCCATATGAAACCTACGAAATAAGATATGTGATTCTTGCATCGTATCGTGTGTCGTAAATTTTGTTGGATAATCACGTATGCATCGATATGCATATACGATAGAATTGTGAGAACAAACACTAGAGACCAAGTCCGATCGAGAGTATGAGATGACAAGTAATTAAAAATAAGAAGTTACCTATTAGCTTTTTCCCAATATCCTACAACTAAGCTAGGCTGAAATGCATATATTGGTGGGATGCCTAAAATATATGTATGATCGAAACTGAGTTGTATGATTCAAACGATAGTGGCTCGAGATCATGAAACGATATGGAGAAACACTTGGTTTGAGTGTTGGTTTCGGTTCGAGGACGAACCTTATTTTAAGAGGTATATTATGTAATGTCCCGCTCCACACGATGCATTACGATGAGTCGTTGACTCAAAGAGTTGTGTTGACCCGATGAAGTTGTAGGAGCGTAAAAAAGTGCTTCAAAGAAAGAGTCATCCCATTCATAAGTGATCGGTTTTCTACACCAAGCAAGAGCAGATAATCTCTTTTACGCCCAAGACTAGGCTAATCAATTTACGCCTAAGCAGGCTGATCATTTTACGCTTGGGTCCACACCGCTGGTTTTACGCCAAGGACAGAGCAGCCTCTTTTACGCTGGACAAAGCTGTCAAATCTCTCATTTAATACAAACTCTGACATGAAGATATTAATGATGGCATTTACCGCAGAATTCAATAAGATTTGTCTTATACCAAGACCATTGTTGCCGTTTACGGGGGATCGAGCTACTTTACGCTCACTATATGGTTTCTTTTATGCACGGAGTTTTACATGAGTTCTTACGCTCATAAAATAATGTGTGCGTAAAGTCTATTTGAGCCATTTTACGCTCAAGGTTATTCAATAACCACTTTACGCTGGAAACTTATGACAGAGCTATTTTACGCTCATCTTACTGCTTTACGCCCAGAGGATGTTGGAGCTATTTTTTACGCCCTATTCTTTCTGGCCAGTATGGAACGTGGTTTGCCTACATGGCCTTCATGCCATATATTTCGAAGAACGTGTGTACATGCATCCTATTCTCACTAAAATGATGGGACGCGTGTCAACGTATGCAAAGGATGACTCTGATCATGGGTGGCAGTTGTTAGCGTAAAGACAGATTTTGATGTCTTTTTACGCACAGAAGCCCCAGTCTATAAATAGACTCATTTTTCTCAAAGAGACAGACAGAGAGAAAACAGGAGAGAATACAGAGATCAGGACTTCGAGATTTTGATCCTCCAGAGCATTTTTCTTCAACTTTTCTTTCAGAACAGAGTGAAGCAAAGCAGGAAAGCATTCGGCCTCGCCATCAGTGCCCAAGTGCGTCGATACCTTTCTGGTGACTTAGTTCTTCCAAGTTGTTCTACTTCAAGCAGTGATCTTCATCATCATCATATGGTCCAAGGAACAAAGTGATCATTTACGAATCAGACTTCTATAGCAATACTTTTCCAGAATCAAATTTGTACTTCTTGTATTTTTTCTCGTTTTATTTTCAAAATTCAACCCTTTGTTTGGCAATTTTGTTAAGTGAAACAGAAGTATCGATGTGAATCGATGCAAGTATTATGTTGGCCCGAGAGAAAACATTGAGTCAGTTCAAAGATTCTAAGAAATCGAATCGATGCAACGCATAAGTTCGATTCGGACAAATATTAATTTTAGTTGGTTTCGTGTACAGGCTATACTTTTACGCTGAGTTATAAGAGGTCGGCATTTTGCCTTACTCGCAACAGTATCCGCGAAACCAAAAATATTGCCTTGCAACGAGCTAAGGCAATGCAATGGTCTTGGCCCTTCAAAATAATCCAGACTTAGACTTTCAAAGGCGCGCTCAGAGTCTCGCTCGGCCGATGCGATCATCGCTAAGGTGAGTGGCTCCGATGAACCTGTCTTTGCTTAGCCTAGACACAATAATACGGACAATGTTGCTAAATCGCTAGGCGATAACTCCCTGCATGCTAATAAGAGAACTCAACGCACCTAACTAAGGGAATAATCCCATCTTGTATGCTTCTGTTGAACATGGAAATGAACTTAGGAATTTACTTGAATTCTCGCACTGCACTCCACGCTCGTGCTAAGGCACAGCTTATGTTTCAAGTATCTTATGCGCTCAAGTATGCAATAAAACAATGATAACAACTTGAGACAATAAACAATGAATGGTTTACTGAATTGAGACAGGAAGACTATCAAAATAGTCGTTCCAAGCAAAGTAATAGAAACATCAAAAGGCTTCGGGACCATTGGGTCGCTAAGGCAGTTCCCGTACCGGGAGCTGCATAATGAATAAATGAATGAATGAATAAATGAAAGGAATAACAATTGAAAGAATGAACGAATGAAAGAAAGAAAAGAAGAACTCGGACGATCAGAAGCTGGGTGCACCAGGGATCGTGTCGAGCATAAGTAACTAAAAGAAAGAAAAGAAGAAACGATGATTAGCAATAGGTATGACGGGGACATACAATAGGGCTCGCTACCCGTACTATACGGATGCCGTCGCCAACCTAGTCGATAATCTATTATGGCTCAGAGAGCCGATAAGATAAATAAATAAAAAGAGAATACGAAATGGTCACAGACAACTCATGCACGAGAAAAGAGAAAGAAGGATTCCTCGGACGATCAGAAGCTGGGTGACCAGGGATCGTGCCGGCCTAGGAGGAATCATGGCTTACGGGTGACTTGAGTGAGGGATCGGTCAGCTCAAGCGACGTAATGCCGGTATGCGTAGCCTATCAGGGTATACCAGCCATCACCGTCTGATAGATACTAAGAATACCACATTCAGGAAGTCCAAATGGCTTGTATTGCCAGCGATCGATGTATATAGATTTAGTGGGCTCGCTCGTGGCAATCCACGTGAGAGTCCTTGCATTAAAACAAGTAATCTAAGTAAGCTGAACAATTGAATGAACATCTGAAAGAAACTTGAGTACTTCACCCGAGGTAGAAACACGTTGATGATATTCATATTGAATATGCAAATTCGTTAAGTCTTTACGTATAATATGTTGGCTAACTTGGTTTAACTTGGACAGGGAAGATCGTACAGTAAGTATGGTAAGTTGCACATGCTATTTCTATGTGACACTTGATGCCCGTAACACGAGATAGGTTTTACAATATATGCCATGTATCATTCCATCTTGTAAGCCGCTTGGCACACATTTTATGTTTCGAGAGAGAGAAAGCTTGAGCGATTTGTAATCTCGGCCTAGCACCACTTGTACCACTTCTTGAATATCAAAAAGAGCTTGCATTTGTTACAACTTGTCTTCATTTACATTCTGCTGTAAATGGGGACACTTTATACGACTCTGTGGCCTAGTTTAAATCGATCGTTTTTGGACTTGGCCTTGCACGAGCGCAACCTAGGCTCGTGCGACATCACGCCTTAGCGTGGAAGATCGCTCCTCCAGGAGCGGGGCGTGATAACCAGCTCCAAAGGAAGCTCTTGGGTATAGTCTTCGTCTACTCCGGGTCCGTAATATATAGGACAGAAGTCCTCTACATCCTTTGATAAATGTTATCTAGTCAGGATTGGAGCGAAGTACGTAAACTAACAACAGTTCCATTAAATTGGCAAAAACTATAAATAAAAATAAGTAATAGAAATATATGATGGATGTAAAAAACTTAATAGTGAGAATAAAGGAAAAAGCATATAATCATATCATGGACAAGTAAGAACTGTAAGTAATTATGAGTACAGTGTATCAGTAGGTAATATCTAGTACAGAGCATGTAATTCAAAACTGTGACTTGAGACATTAGTTTATTATGTGATCGATTTGGGTCAGACTCAGGCCATTCTGTATGACCGGTTATGCAAAGGTAATAGATCAGGTTAGCCATACATGGAAAGCTATGCACAAGTATAATAAGATCAGGCTATAGCCTACGTAAGGTGAGGGTGAACTATGCACAAGTAGTTGGGGATCCAACCATGGTAAGTTACAACATGGGATTCTTTGAGAGGGTAGCTAATCCCCTCAAGAATCGATGTCCATATAAGTACAAGAACAACAACAAGGCTTGCACCACTACACCAAGATATACCCAGAATAACATCTCATGATGGGGTCCAAGATATACTAATCTGTGTACCCTCGTATCAGAAATAAAGTATAATACTGCCGACTGATATCATATAAGTCATCAAGATAACGAAAACTATCAGAGAATGTACTCGCCTGTGGTCCTGAGCAACGAGTGTGGATCGAGGTCAAAAGTGGAGTCACAAAAACCTAAATATGAAATATCAATATCAATTGGCGTTTTGGTATGCTAAACATCGATATCTACAGTGAAATATGATTTCTAGGTAAATTCTAGGTCATAGGGATCAAACTAGGTCAATACTAGGTATTTATGGTCAAACGGTCAATTTACCTAAAAGGTTGACTTTTAGGGTCAAACTAGTCAACACTAGCCAAAACTAGGTCATTCCTAGGTTTCTAACCTATACTAGGCAATACTAGTTCTTTACCCTATGTAAATACCTATATTACGTACATATAGGCTCTATTGCAATACCATACCCATTACCTTTACCTATACATATTACCTATGCCTCTATTACAATGGCAAAACCAATTCCTTACCTATCCTACATATTCCTTATTATATATACCTATAGGAGTACCCCCCCCCCCCCCATATCCAATTCCTAGGCATTACCTATACCTAGGATACCTACTTAACTCTTTCCTTTTACCTTTACTTGTTACCTAGCCCTTGACTACACATATACACTTAACTACTTCTCACACCACATTGTCTAAACATTACCTATACATCCTAGATAACTAGGATACTCACACACACTAGGTAACCTACTGCTTATGCTTACAGGAATTTTTCTCACCGTGCACTCACTATCACATACAATTACTCACACACACACAAAAATAAAGCAGTGCACTTGTGCACTGCTGCTGCCTACTGCCTCACATTATTCCCTTGTACCACACATACTCAACACACTCAACACACAGGTGCCTCACTCACTCACATACACATCAACACACTATTCTCTATGTTTTATGCAAGAAAGGGGGTCTGCACTCCCCTTACGGCTGTGCAATAGCAATTAACATGCTGTTGTTCACTAGGTCCCTATTTTATGCAATGTTGTCACGACCCGCACCCGGTATAGGGGTACGATTAGTAAACAACGCCCAGCCTACGCTGCATCATCTGTGGTAGAACGATGTCTAGATCACTAACTATCTATATCACACAATGATATCGTGTACATGTCATAGATCTCAACTCCAAATGAGGACAAGTATAATGATAACACTGAATACCCAATCACAATCGAAAGCACGATAAGATATCAAAGGAGTCTAAGAAACTACAAAGTCTAAAACATCAACAACTTCTAAATACAATATCCATATCCAAATCTCAAATATAATTAAAAATCTACATTAAATATACATGCCAAGATTTCTAACAGTGAATCTATCACAAAGCTATAATAGTAACTAAGTCCCTCGGTAATCATTCATGAGTATTAGGACCCATGGTTGCTATCCCATCCTCGAATCCGTAGAATGTGGTACACAAGTCCCCTGAGCAGTCATCTGAAAAATATATCCAGTCATGATGGAACTAGCACATCCCTTCTAGCAATTCCAATTAAATCACAATGACTATAAAACAGTTATAGTATGTAATACTTGAGGAACATAGGAAAATTGAGTCAAAAAATGAAATAGAACAACAACTAACTAAAATACGAAGAAAGTAAATATGGTGAACCAGAAGAATATAGCAATAAAGACTATAAATGAAGATAACTAAACTAGAACAGTTGTGATGTGAGTCCAGCAAGTATAATATGAATCCAGTAGAAAGCACTAAACCAGTATGTTTTGAAATGCCGCTTTCGACATGTAAACGGCTAGGGATAAATACGACACATTGCACACTTGGCAAGCGTGCGATGGCTATCTTTCCAGATTAGACCAGTAGGGGTGATTCCAGCATGTTTAGGAATATTTACATGTCTACTCGAGTATTTCCCCGCCTTCACTAGGACAAGTGAATCCATATCCCGACACGTAAATCAAGTACAAGTCTAGCCAGAAAGTAAGTGATGCCGGTAGGTGATTCCAATAGGTGGTTCCAGTGTGTGATTATAGAAATAGAGGCCAGACATGTAAGATGCATGTCTCGCAAGTAAATGAATCCAGAAATACTAATCCATGTTGTGTCAGAGAATCAGGTAATACTATACTAGAAATTGAATCATAATAATTATCAGATAATGAAAACTATTAGAGAATGTATTCGCATGCGGTCATGAGCAGTAAATGTGGATCGATGCCTAAAGTGGTGTCACACAAACCTATATATGAGATCAACAGAGTTACTTGGTATTCTAGAGTAAACAATATATTTTGATGCCTTAATTATATGCTTTTAGGCCTTTTCTAGGTCATGGAAGTCAAACTTGGTCAATTTGGCTTAAGGATTGACTTTTGAGTCAAACTGGTAAACCTTGGTCAAATCAATTCAAATATAGGTTAAGTTAACCTATTCCAACATATTACCTACCTAGATACATAACTTATAAATATATATATACTTCATTACTTTCAATAGGTAATCCTTACCCTAACATTAGGAAATCACCTATACTCTATTTCTCAATACCCTAGCTCTCTAACCATACCCTCTTTCATATACCTACACTAATATTACCTTATCTATGTATCTCTACCAATTCCATATAGGTCATGGGTAAACCTAAGATACCTATCACTTTCCTAGCTAATTACTATACCAATTTCCTTACCCCTTTACCCTACATGTATCACTACCTACATATATGTATACATAGATCCACCATTTGACCCATGTATCATATTCCCATTATCGATTGCCATAATATATTACATTACCTCACCATGACACTAAACCTCTGCCCAAAGGGGGATGTCCCCTCACTTACTCCTAAAACTGTCACTCATATATATATACACACTCGCATTCCATATGTGCTGCTGTACTCGAGCCCCATGCTGTCTGTACACTTGTGCACGGGTTTGCCACCCTTCACTTGTTGCACACATTAGGCTGGATGATGATGCACTGGCTCCCTCCTCTCTCTACATCCCCTTCACATTACTGTATGCATTCCTAAACAGGCTTCCACACATATCTACACTATCACTTACATGTATCCATATGACACTAATCCACTCTCTTAACCGTTATTTCACTCTTCCTTTACAAATACTGCTATTGCTATTACCTGTTGTTCTAAGAACAGCAAGCTACTGCTGCTGTTTTAAGGGAAAACAGCATATTGCTGCTGTTGTTGTTGCTTTATTTCATCTTCCCCCCTTTATCTCAAGTACTGCTATGCCATTTCCCCTACTCCATTATTATATGATCATTCACCCGAACCCCCTTATCGATATGTTAACTGATAACATATAGGCCCTCTGTCAAATAACTGATACAATATATATCCTATAACTAATAAATATGCTACCAACCTAATCCTATAAAATTAATTATTATCTCAAAATATTTTAAGTTATAGTTTGTAACATGACTCAAAATTATACAAACATTATTTTGAGGGCTTAACTAACAGCTTAGGCTAGGTTTTGAAATGACTTGATAGACTATGTTGGAAGGTCACATAACTTGCGTTGCAATTTCAGGTAAATAGAATACATTAAATTTCTCTGATGTTAGGGTACTCAGGATGATGCAAGCTATAATGAGTCATGACACATTGCTCATTCATGCATTGGGGCTTTATAAGATTTGCTGAAAGATCTCATCAATGAATGAAACTTAAAAGCTCTTCTAAGGGAGAAAATATTCTACAATGTAGACACAAGTTAGACATCATGATTCATGAGTGAAAATATAGAGTTATGTACAAGATTTGCGTAGGAACTGATCACATCATGAACAGGATCAGTAACCAACATTAAATATCAATCCGCATGAAGATTCACTCTCAAAATATATCTCAAGAATTAGAGATCATAAACATCCATGAATATTTAACACTCTGTATAAAGTAGGGGTTATCAGAGATTGATTGATCAATATATTTAGGAATATGGGTAGTTTATATTAGCACATTTGATCTTGCTACTGCTACTAAGGTTTACTAACCCGAGCCATCTCACATAACTGCTACTATATGGCCCTTACATAGCCCGACCCCCTCTCCCATAACTGTTGTTACAGCTACTTGCTAAAGGGTGTAGCAAGTGCTGCAACTGTTGTTGTTCTAAAATGCAGCAAGAGATACTGGTACAGAAAAGTAGCAATTGCTACTGCTACAGTTCTCAGTTTTTTCCTCTTACCCTTTCATGTATGTTGCTCTACATTTCACCCCTCTCACTAACACACTACCAAATAGCTAATACATTATATAGCCCCCTTCAACAAACCTACAGCTGCTGCTTCTATTTACATTTCCCCATATCTCTACTACAGACACACACATTTACAAATATAACCCAAACAGTCCACATGCCACACAACTTCTAAAATTAGTCCACCTCTTCTCTAGGCTATGCAAAACCATATATTACTCTCATATATCACCAAATAAACCTATAAATGATATATATGATTATACACTAGAATGAAATATCCAAAACTAAAATTACAACACTTGGTGTCCACTTGGTCATTTTGTCAAACACTTGGCTTGCGTATCGGATACGTAGATATACGCTCATAATATGCACTCCAAATGGATCCAAATTTGACCCTAAGCATACCCATATATTCTAAATCATAATTATATTCTTAAACCCTAGAAATGTCGTTCTCAGATTTTCCTAAAATGGGTCAAAATACAAAGGAAAAAGTCTCCAAATAGGGAAAAGAAGAGTCAAAACTCCTCAACATGGTAGTCCTAATGCATAGGGGTTCCTAATTGAAGCTTCTATACTAATTAATATAATTTAGAGGATTTAGAATGCATATACCTATTGGGAGATAGATTCCCAATGAAAATGGCTCCAATATCTAGAAATCCCCAAGCTCCAAGTGCTCCAACCTCCAATGTCTTGCTTCTAGAGTCTTCTACTCTCTATGGGAAAGAGAATGAAATAAATTTGGGCTGATTTGGAGAAGATTTGGTGGTAGGAACAATTGGGGAAGAAGCCTCTAAACTAGGGTTAAGATTTTGGATGAAAAGAGGAGGAAGAAGATGTTAGGCTTATATAAAAAAGTGGGCTACCATATTAGGTTAGGGTTTGGGTTTGAGCAAGGAGAAAGGTCTATTAAGCCCTTCTCTTATGTCATGACAAGTTTACGGAGAAAGCCATACTTCCTAATTAGGTGTTTAGCCTAAATTCTATTTAATCTTCTAATCTAACTAGAGTCTAACTAAAGTTCAATTAGGCTAGTCCTAATCATTTAACTGGATGGCCATGTCAAGTCGGTTTAGGTCATCTAGGGTCACTGACAACTATTCTAACTAATGGCTAACCACTAATCATGTTCAATAATATAGCATATGTACTATATCCAATATTATAGATAATTAATCCAAAATATAATTACTAGTTTGTAAAATAGATTTATCACTCAAAATAATTTGAATTCACAATAATAAAAAGAAATAGAAAAAAGTCAAAAATACCCCTCTTCTGGAAAAGTGGTGGTAGCAAGTCTACCCCCTTGAAAAAAAAATTGTCCTCAAAATTTAAAGTTGGTCGTACTCCTTCTAGGTCAAACCCCCAACAATCAAGGTCAATAAATTCTACCTAACAACATGCAAGATCATGGTCCTACTGGTCGTGATTTCACAGTCTCAATCGGTATTACTACACTATCTACCACAGCACAAAATATTCTAACAGGTACTAATAAAATCACACGACAAGATAGAAAAGCACAGAAAGAAGAACAGAAAAAGACAGACCTGCTAACCCGTCACCCGTAGCAATGGCCTCCTCGATTGTCAATGCAAAAGCCCTACCCCTTTGGGGTATATCCCTCAGATGGTGTGGAACATGATATTGTGCCACAAGTGGTCTAGCTCCCTCTCTCTGACCCTATGCTCCGCCAAATAGAGGTACGATAGGGCAATCCTTCATTTGGTGAGGAACGGATCCACAGAACAGAGACAACTTAAGCCTTCTCCTACAAACATCCCAAGTGTGTTCCGGCTTCCTGTAGTAGGCACAAGTGGGCATCTTTGGTCCATTCCCCGAGACTAATACTGTACCTGCTTAATAGGATCTCTAGCTGGTGCAAACAACTGCTGGGACTGATGCACTGCCTTCTGCCCATAGGGACGCTTCGTCAGTCCCGTACTACCGTTCGCACCACCTGAATAATCTATCTCTCTTAGACTTGAGCTTTAAGTCATCCTCAGCCCTCAGAGCGTCTGCCATAATCTGCTCAAAAGTCGCATCGCGGTCACCCTTGGTCAATAACTTGACCTCCTTGTTCAAGCCCTTGTAGAACTTTTTTGCCTTTGCTGCATCATCAGCCCCTCCACAAATCGGTCTAGACGGCAGAACTCCCCAGCGTACTCCTCCACTAGCATGCTTCCATGGACGAGACTCTCAAAGTGACTCTCCAAAGCACTAAGAGCTACATCTAGGAAAAACTTCTCCTTGAAAAACTTCTTGAAAGCTTCCCAGTCAGTCCCTCAACTGCGACCCTCGGATCGGTACAATACCATGTCAAAGCAAGGTCGAACATCTGGCTGTCTGCTGCCTCTATCTGCAAACTGTCAGGAATTTGAGCCAGCCGACAGATCCCCTCGATGTGCTCAATCCAGTCATCCGTATATAGAATACCCTCTGTACCGTAGAAATCCTTGTGCCTCATCCTCTGAAAATCGATAATAGTGCCCGACCTCGGAGGCTTTATCTGACCTCTGAGTGGTTGGACCTAAGTCACCGTCTCAACTGCCGTCATTGCCACCTGATGAGCATTCTCTATGCCCTGTCTCATGACGTTTGACTGATGGTGCTGAGCATCCATCATCTTCCTGAATAGCACAAACTGTTGCATGACATCCATTGGAGCAGGAGGTGGTGGTGGAGGCTGCAAACATTGGGAATGATTGGGTATTCCTCGAAATAGGTGAAGGAGGACCCCCAAAAGCAGCTAATACTCTTACGTGAGCAGAAGTAAGAAGTGGAGCAGTCCCAATGGTCTGATGAACGAGACGAGAGATGGAAGATCTCTCAATGGCTGCCGCTAGAACAGAACTATATGATCGGGTCTTCGGTGGCATCCTGAAGACAGATCAACAAATAAATCAACACGGAGAAAGGAACGATATTATCGAAGAAGGACAGATATGGAAATAAAATTAGATTATTCAAATTTGAATATGTGTTAGTAGATTCAAATCCATTAGAATTTCTAGTTGTGATTGAGTATCTTCACATCCTAATATCTTATTTCCTATCTCCTATCATGGGCTCGCAGAAGTAAACTAAATCGTTGCACTACCACGACATCGTACCCATGCGATCTCAACCTGCATGGGTACCACTAAAAATGTGTCATGACCCGTACCGGTATAGAGGCACGAGTAGTGAACAACACCCAGTCAACATCGCAGCATCGACGACAGAACGCCGTATAGATCACTAATTATCTTTTTCACACAATGATATCGTGTACCTGTCATAGATCTCAACTCCAAATGGAGGACAAGTATAATGATAACAATGAATACCCAATCACAATCTAAAGCACGATAAGGTATCAAAGGAGTCTAATAAACTACAATGTCTAAAACATCAACAACTTCTAAATACAATATCAATATCCAAATCTCAAATATGATAACAAAATCTCTATTATATTAAATGCCAAGATTTCTAATAGTGAATCTATCACGAAGATATAATAGTAACTAAGCCCCTCGGTAATCACTCCTGAGTATCAGGACCCATGGTTGCTATCCCCTTTTCGGATCCGTAGAATATGGGACACAAGTCCCATGAGTAGTCATTTGAAAAATATATCCAGTCAGGATAGAACGAGCACATCTCTTATAGCAATTCCAATTAAATGACAAAGACTATAAAATAGTTATAGTAAGTAATACTTGATGAACATGTGTAGCTCCCCTTCCCGAAAATTTTGAAATATTCTATGATTAATATTTACTTGATTTAAATAGTGATTTTAGATTTTTGTAAATAATTTCTTAATTATTATTGGTTATGTTTATTTTATTGTCAAATAAATATTATTGTATCAGTGTTCATATTGATGTAGGTAGGCCCTATACTAGGAAACAAATAGCAGTGAGGTTAATTGGATTGTAGGAGGATGGTTATATAAACGTGTAAGAGAATGTATAAACGTGCATGTATGTGTATATATAATATAATATATATATATATATAATATATATTATATAGATATATATATATATATATATATTATATATATTATATATGAGTATGTGTATGGATACATACAGACATATATATGTATTGAATATATATGTGTACATGGGAAAGTAGATAAAATATATTATATACAAAGGTACATGTGCATATATAAATATACGTATAAGTGGGTATATATAATATATGTATATATGTACACATATATACATAGGAATATATCTATTTAAATTGTATTAATGGGATAGATATATATATATATATAAATGAAATATAGATAATTTATGTGTATATAAAATATATATTGTGGTAAGTATATATTTATAGGCGTATGTAGATATAATTTCTTTATATATAAGTGTGTGGATATAGATATTTGTATAGAAATACATTTATATGTTTAAATGAATAAAGAAAAGAGAAAGAAAAAGAAATAGAATGAATAAGGAGAAAAAAAACAAAGAAGAAGCAGTAACAGCCCTGGGCCGGCCAGGCAATCCCAGGCCCAACCGTTCCCAGGCCCAAGGCCATAGCCGAGCGACAGCAAATGTGAGCCCAACCTGAGCTTTGTGAACTCAGCTGAACCCCAACAAAAGCAAGACCAGGGCCGAGCCCTTAAAGTCCCCACAGCAGTCGGGAGGACCTCGCTCAGCCAATGCTGTATAAATGCGAGAGAGCGAGGGAGAGAAGGTTTCGCAAAACCCTAAGGGACCATCCTCGATACCTCACCTGGGCGCGCCACCGCCGCCTACACGCGCGGCCACCGACGACCGGCCGAAGCCGCGGGGACAGCGCGCGCACGCGCGCGCGAATCAGGAAAAGGCAGTGACAGCCCCTGCCCGACCTCGACTTTGTGCTCGACTTTCGCGCCGCACACTCCTCCGTTTAGCGTTCCGTCTTCTCAGGTACGAAGACGAACTATACGGCTATAAGTCTCTTCAAACGCTTTGATTTTAAATGTTTTATTTTGTCCCAGAAATCGAAGCCAAAACTGGCGTTCGATTAGTCGAAAACCGAGCAGGTTTCGCACCTGAACACCCCACTTTGGAAGGCAGATTTCCACAAATCAGTAGAGAAACTTAGAAATCTATTTGAATAGGGTTTTAGACTATATAACCAAGATCTTAACCCTTCTTTTACTTTCTGTTTTAAACAAATATCGACTCAGTTATTTGGTTTCGAAAATTATCAAAAACCTATTTATAAAACAGTAGAAATATTGAAAAACCCATCCACACGACGCGTCACGCCAATCCGGACAACGTGGTCGCGTACCGAAAGGATTAAAAGCTGCGTAACGGCCTTGTGATCGTGTGGGCTTTGACGGAATTCAAATTGGTCGCGTGTGCACGACGAATTTGATGCGTATCCGTCGAAATTTACCGTATCGTGCACTTTACAAATTCTCCAATTACTTTAGGCACGCTCGTCAGATCAAGACGAAACTTGTGCCAACAGAATCGTATCATTTTTTTGGTCCTGTATGCCAAGTTTGGTCCGATTCTGAGACCGTTGAGAAAATCACCGTTTTGTGGGCCCCACGGTCCCACTCAACGGGCGATTTTGTGCACGGCCCGCCGAAATCCAACTCTGGACATACGGTTGGGTTCGCATCGAAAAATTGGATCCGTAGACATGTAGTTTGATGACTTTAGAGACCGTTGACTCTGGCACGCTTTTCGGTGCAAAGTGGGTCCAACGACGGACATCATTTTTGCCCAAAATTAACGTTTTGCCCCTGTGTCCAGAATTGGACTTAAGGACAGGAAATCCTAGCTAATTTGGCTATTCTGAGAATGTTGGTACTGTTTATTTCAGCATCCGGAGACTTCTACATGTGTTGACTGATTGTGGCTCATTGAGTGGTATAGTGTTATTGGTTTCTCCAGCTAAGGACCTCAGGCAAGTGCACTTTCTGATTGCTTTCCGATTCATAGTAGTCTTTTCATTTCATGTCTATACATATATCTTGCTGCTTGTTGACACGCTCGTCACACGGAGTAGTCGGGAGGGGAAATATCTTAGTAGACATGTGGACTACCCAGAATTATTCCAGTGTCTTTCGTGAATGCTAGCCGCTGTGCACGACACGTGCAGTGTGCCTTATTTACCCCCTAGCCGTCCACATGTTGAAACAGATATTTCACACCACCTAGATAGATGTCTTTTATTAGTTTTTCCTTGTTTACTTCTCTACCGTGCCATGTCATCAGTTTCTTACTAGCTTTCATATTCCATATGTTATTTTCATGTCTTGTTAATTCTATTGTGTTTTGCACTGCCGTCGGTTTGTGTACTTGTTCCATTACTGACTGGAAACCAACATTTTTCAGGTTTAGCCGCTATCACTCTTAGCACTGGGAAGACTTGGGTATGCTGAAGACAACCTAGAATTAGATAGCAGTAGTTTCATAATTCATTAATTGTAAAACTTTGTATTTTCCTTTAAATATAAATATTGTAACTGTTGTAATAAATGTAGAATTATGAATGAGAGCAAATGTTATTTCTTGAGCATTATTTCTTGCGGGCTTGACAGCGTTCTACCGTCGACTGTGCGGCGTAGGCTGGCTTGGACACGTCTCGTATCCGGAAAAGCGGGTGCGGGTCGCGACAAGTTTTGTGGTGGCCCATACAGGTCAGTTTTCACAAAATATTACAAACTCGTGATGGTACGTTAGACGTACTATTGCGAGCCTGCGCTCAGGAAATGCTCATTCACAATTAGGATTAAAATGATTTAGGAGAATAACTAGGATAAGGGTCCCTTAATTATTTGACTAATTGGGTAGTTAAGGTTGTTAAATAGGCCATGCTATTTTTGAATTCAGATAACTTGCCCGATCTCTATAGAAACACTAATATTGTGATATGATAATATGACCCCATGCAGATATGCTATTCACTTGGTATGTTAGGCTTGCCTGTAATTAAGGCGTTAATTTTGATAAGCAGTTTAATGTTCTGTTACTTTATTAGATATAAACCTTATGTCATAAATTAGAATCGCCTACTTAAATTCTATTTTGCTGTAATGAATTGATTTATAATTACTGATTCTTTTATTCGTATAAAAATCTCGAAGTAGATTGATTCGAGATTTCCCTCAACCAGTGAAATGCATATGAAATAGATACTAGAATGTTTGTATTTCTTTCGTATTTAGTTATTTTCTCCTTGTTAAATCTTTAATTTAAATGTTGTGATTGATAGGACAAATTCTTACGCTCTATTTTTAGTCAACTTGTTTGAATCTCTAGAAGCTCATAAATTTTACGGTTATAGTTAGAGAAATATTAGCTAACCATAAAGTTTAGACAGCAGCACACTGTCGTCAATTATTTGAGAGTAGAGAATGTGGGTTCACTGCAGCCAGGAGCGCACTGGCGAGACACAACCCATAGAATTGAAATCCTTTCAAAGAATTGTAGGTTATAGATTATTGCAAAAACTATGTCCTAGTTGACCTCTTTAGATCTTAAGATACCCTCGTGTCAATGTAAGATAGAGTACCAATAGCCTATCACAATTGAATCATAGAACCAAGGGTTTGCCACAGCCAGATTATATGGGCGAGGCATAATTCTTGGTAAAATATTTTGACGTGATCACAAGATTAGGATACTATAGAGAATAGAAAAATGCCCTATGTGTACCGTAAGATCCAAAGCCAAAATAGTGAAAGTTCTGTAAGTATGATAGCCTGCCTCCCAACCTTGTATCCTGTGGCCCTTGTGATCTATTAACAAGGAATTAACTAACACTAACAGGTTTACTTAGAAAATAGAACTCGGAAGTCCATAACCCATTAGTCGACCAAGACCTTAGAGATAGAAAGATTATAGGAAGACTGTATAAGCAAGAACTCCAGGTAAGGATTTGATTTTCTCAAAACTCGAACTATTGTGCCTCCTTTCCAAAAGTCTTGCCTATTTATATTTTGACTATCTTGACCAATCCTGCTATTACAGCCTAGTTTTGCAAGCTTACTCTTTTTATCGAGCTTGATTCGAGACATATGTTTATTGGGGACGCCCGCTAACATATTGTCTAATCAGAATCATTGTATCACGGTCTGATCAACCATAATACCTTTGGTTTGCTTTTTATTTAATTATCCTACGTGGATTGAGATATAGATATTTCTAGGGTCTCATCCGCGACTACTTTGACAATTCCTCTTGAATTAAACATTTGCCCTTAAATCATCTAATTGTGTTCAGTGACATCTCTCTTGAACTCTTTATTGTTTTCGTCTTCACTGATTGGAAAGACGAAAGCTCGTAATTGATAGATAGATATAGAGTATCCCCATGGCTATGATAGTGGTATACGCAAGTGTAGCTACCATCGGCCAGCACTGTGACTAGAACCTTGCCTTGAGTTTACTCATCCTCCCTTCGACCCTAAAACCATGTCCTAGCTTCTAAGTGGGTAGACTGTAAGCCTCCCAAAATTTTGGGATATACGAAAATTACCGATTGATTAGAATAATTTCCATTAGCAGGATAGTTAGTGCCCACGGACTCCCACTTTTCATTTAGATTATTGTGTCCCGGCCGTGCCATTAATATTCGGAGCGCGAGACTAGCTGTTACCTTCAAACAAATTTCATATCCAAGTTCTAGACAATTTCACCTTCATCTAGGTATATCATGTCCCACTCAAACCCGTTCCTTTGTACTCTATTTTTGTGCTACGACTTTTAGTTTAAAAGGATTAGCTATAACCTTCACCATAGTACCTACCCAGTATACTTTTCGACTCCCATAAGAGCCTCAACCTTGACTCAATTCAATCGACCCAATATATGGTTGCGATTTACTCGAAGCCCACTATGCCCATGCCACTAGTGTCCACCCAATTGAGGCCTCATGTGCTACTTAAACACAAAAGTCAATGAAGGCGCATTTGGAGTTATGGACCTAGCTAACCAACCCGACTAGCAACTAGCTCAACCACTTGGAAGGAATCCTATTCTAGGTTACCCTAATCTAGTAGGAAGAGTTTTTATTGTTGAAATCGTGTCTAGTCCATATAGATTGAAACCCAATATTCATCCAACCAACGACTATGCCCAAATAGAGAACTCATTAAGACCGCAATCTTGATTTCTCAAATTATGTTCCATTATGGAATCTTATTTGAATTATAATTTTGAGAACAAGATTTTTGTATTGCACAGATTGCAGGCCACTCTAAGAATCGAAGAGTCCTTCGATTTAGCAAGTGACTAGACTAGAGTAGCCCAACCTAGCAAATAAGTCAATGGTTCGTAAACTTTCTTCCTATCTGCATTATTGGGTATCCCCTACCACTCTTGAAACTGCATATTTGCTCTTGATTGTTCTTCCTTATTTTTGTCCTTCCTATTTCGGAACGACTAATGGTCAAGCTTATTAGAATTATTAATAATTCCTAGCTACTTGTATAAATTTGTTGCTTATTAAATTTTGGGTTGTTTGATAGGTAAGGGAGGATTATATATGCCATATGCAGTAGATATCTACTGGTAGCAATTCTAGCAATTAGTTGGATGATTATAAAGTTTTAGCGACAAGAGATTTGATGGAGTAGTGACCAAAGGTGGGTAGAAGCCCTCAAGGATTCGTAGTTGCGAAATAACTAGAAGGAGGAGATAAACTATTTTCAAGAATGGAAATTTAAGAAGATTAAGGCTCAGGTAGACTTCTTATCGAATTTTAAGAATAGTTATAGATTAGAATTTCGAGGACGAAATTATTTTTAAGGTGGGTAGATTTGTAGCTTCCCTTCCCGAAAATTTTGAAATATTTTAATTAATATTTACTTGATTTAAATAGTAATTTTAGATTTTTTGTAAATAATTTTCTTAATTATTATTGGTTATATTTATTTTATTGTCAAATAAATATTATTGTATCAGTGTTCATATTGATGTAGGTAGGCCCTACACTAGGAAACAAATAGCAGTGAGGTTAATTGGATTATAGGAGGATGGTTATATAAACGTGTAAGAGAATGTATAAGGTGCATGTATGTGTATATATAAATATATATATATATATATATATATATATTATATGAGTATGTTGGATACATACAGACATATATATGTATTGAATATATTTCCCTTCCCGAAAATTTTGAAATTTTTATGATTAATATTTACTTGATTTAAATAGTGATTTGATTTTTTGTAAATAATTTTCTTAATTTTATTGGTTATGTTTATTTTATTGTCAAATAAATATTATTGTATCAGTGTTCATATTGATGTAGGTAGGCCCTACACTAGGAAACAAATAGCAGTGAGGTTAATTGGATTATAGGAGGATGGTTATATAAACGTGTAAGAGAATGTATAAAGGTGCATGTATGTGTATAATAAAATATATATATATATATATATATTATATATATATATATATATATATATATATATATATATATATAAATATATGTATATGTATATATATATATATATTAATATATATATATATATATAATATATATATATATTTTTTTTTTCCTATGTAATAATATATTATATATATATATCTATATATATATATATTATATATATTATATATATATATATGTATGTGTATGGATACATACAGACATATATGTATTGATATATATATATATAATATATATATATGTGCACATGGGAAAGTAGATATAAATATTATGTGCACATGGGAAAGTAGATATAAATATATATATACAAAGGTACATGTGCATATATAAATATACGTTTAAGTGGGTATATAATAATATGTATATAGTACAATATATACATAGGAATATATCATTTAAATTGTATTAATGGGATAGATATATATATATTAATGGAAATATAGATAAATATTATATGTGTATATAAAATATATATGTATATGTGGTAAGTATATATATGTATAGGCGTATGTAGATTAATTTCTTTATATAAAGTGTGTGGATATAGATATTTGTATGGAAATACATTATATTTTAAATGAATAAAGAAAAGAGAAAAAAAAGAAATAGAATGAATAAGGAGAAAAAAAACAAAGAAGAAGCAGTAACAGCCCTGGGCCGGCCAGGCAATCCCAGGCCCAACCGTTCCCAGGCCCAAGGCCATAGCCGAGCGACAGCAATGTGAGCCCAACCTGAGCTTTGTGAACTCAGCTGAACCCCAACAAAAGCAAGACCAGGGCCGAGCCCTTAAAGTCCCCACAGCAGTCGGAAGGGACCTCGCTCAGCCAATGCTGTATAAATACGAGAGAGCGAGGGAGAGAAGGTTTCGCAAAACCCTAAGGGACCATCCTCGACACCTCACCTGGCGCGCCACCGCCGCCTACGCGCGCGCCACCGCAACCGGCCGAAGCCGCGGAGACAGCGCGCGCACGCGCGCGCGAATCAGGAAAAGGCATGACAGCCCTGCCCGACCTCGACTTCGTGCTCGACTCCCACGCCGCACGCTCCTCCGTTTAGCGTTCCGTCTTCTCAGGTACGAAGACAAACTATACGGCTATAAGTCTCTTCTAACGCTTTGATTTTAAATGTTTTATTTTGTC
>JANAVB010023555.1:0-12198 GCA_029216955.1 Iris pallida | reverse complement strand
AGTTGTTAAGATTCTGGACTTGTGGGTTTTAGTCCCTAATTTTACTTTCAATTATTTCCATCATATATGTATATATATATCCCCTATTTGCCTTATGTTATATATATAATATATATATATATATATAATATATATATATATATAATAAATAATATATATATATAATATATATATATATATTAAATATATATATATATATATATATTTAATCCAAACCGTTACCTTTATCAAAAAGAGGGTAATGAGTACATCCGACCCATGGTAACAAAAACAAAGGAGGAAAGTAAAAACTACTCTAAAGTCCAATGCAGAATAGTCGAAAGATGATGACAACCCGAAAGCGACTTCCGAAACTGTCGCTTCACCTCCCGAACCAGAAATCAGACCCAGCACTACGTCCCTCATATCGATGCTTGTTCCTGTTTCTTCCAAAGCACCCAGATAATCGCACACACACACACACATATATAATATAAATATATATCAATAATATATATATATATACTTGATGAGTTTTGTCTAGCTATTTTATTCCAGATCTGAGTTTTCTTTCCCCGTTCGTAAGCCCAACATTTTCTTCGTCATACACACACACACACACACACACACACACACACACACACACACATATATATATATATATATATATATATATGTGCACTACAAAGAAATCACTGTAGGTGTGATTTGCAGGGTACTGTGGAAAAATCAAATTAAGTGGAGATATGAACAATACAAATATAATGGTCGAGAGATCTGCAAGGAGATTCAAAGGCAGATTTGCAAAGCTACGGTTGCTTGCTCGCATGGAAGGAAGAAATCCATTTAGCTATTTTTTGTATCAGGAATCATATGAATTCCTTTGTACTTTTGAAAATGACTCTTCATCAATAAAAGTATAGTTTCTCAATATATATATATATATATATATATATATATATATATATATATATAAAGTTTCCTTTTAATTAAACTTGTGTATATATGTATATATATATGATATATTTATATAGTTGTATATATGACCAAATTGTCTCAGTTTTGAACTCCTAACAGCAGCTCTTCATCGACACACACACACACACAATCTCTCTTCACAAGTTCAAGTATAGGTGTATATTTTTGTATATATGTGTATATATATGTAGATACATTAACTAGAATGAATGAATACATATATATAAAATTGTTTGCTTGTGAATGTAACCTAGGGGGTGTTGAGTCATATTAGGATTGACCCAAGGAGCCTAGAATGGCCGAGTCGACCGACAAGTTGACAAAGTTAACAAAAGTCAACTTTGGGTCAAACTTGATCCAAATCGACTCAAACGAACTTAGAATGACTTAAAAACTTGTGCTTGACCTAAAAATTAGTAAACAGACTAGTTGACTTATAGTTGATCAGGTTTGACTAGAGTTGACCAGGTCTGACCAGAGTTGACCAAGGGTTGACTTTGACCTAGAAGGACCTAGAATCATATAGAATTGTATTGTAGGCATTCTTTATGATATTTTGGACCTTGTTGTGACTTATGGTTATTTTAAATAGGATTACATCAGTCCAGTTCAGTTACACTTTCTCATCAGCAGCTTGGATTGCCAGGCGAGTACATTCTCTGACCGTTTCATTCTTGCTTGGGCATATTTACTTGTTATAGACTAGTTTACTTGTTGTTGTCACGATGTTATAACGAATTAGAACTATATGGATCTCTTCATGCCGTTTATTCCCTCGGATATATCGGGTATATTGTGCTCATATACTTTATCATGTGCATCATCTACTCATTGTATTCGTATTTATTTATGTATACTCATGTGACATTTATGTACACTCATGATCATGTGAGCCTTCATGTATAACCCTGTGTTCATGTGGACTAACTATCCATATGACACACTACTTTCATGTGCAATAACATAATCTGGACAGATCCTTGTGTGCTGATTGGGGCAGGGGGAGTATTTATTTGGTTATGTGATCTACACCATTTTTATGAACAACTCCAAACTAGATTTAAGTCATATATAACCTAAGCCTGTTTATATAGCCAACATTTGCTCTAAATCACTTAGTTAGTTCAGTTTTCTTATCTATATCTTCTATATCTATTTCTACTATATCACGTTCTTTTTTTTCAGTCTCTCTACTATTTCTTACATCAGTTCATGTATATTATTCTATAGCCTGTTTTATATTTTCTTTCATGTTATGATCTGTGTGAGAGATATGTATTCGTTCCTGTCCTGACTGGACCGTTGACAATATTACAGATGATGAGGATTGTTTTGATACTTACGATGGAGCAGGCCTAGTTGACACAGGTGACCTGGACGCTTAGCAGGATCCAGTAGTCGCTGAGGACTTGCCATTAGCTTTATCTAGACTTATCTTATTATCTAGTTTTATGAGACATTTGAGATTGTATCGAGATATTGTTTATGGTGTTGATAACACCGAGACTTTTCATTTGTTGTATTTCTCTTGTGGATTACATATATATCTTATCGTGCTGATTATCTACCTCTAGTTGCGATTGAGATTGTATCCTCTTGTGATTATCCTCCGTTTGGAGAGTATATTATTTTGTAATAGTTGTGATTGCGACCTAGAACAACGTTATACCACCGACACTGCGGCGTAGGCTGGACGTACCCGCTTCTTGTGCCCTTATACTGGTGCGGGTCGTGACACCCGGAATGGGTCAACACTTAAAGTCCCCCTTCTACTTGAGCGCATCTTCTGCGTTCTGAACCAAGTCAGGGGAAAAACCTTACGGTGTCAAACCCATGCGCCCATGTGGGTTGTGCGCAAGAAGTGGGCTCCACTCGCAATACGTGCTGCTCTTTTACTTATGATCTGGTTGCATTTCATGCGCTGGAGATCAGGGGGTACAATATTCACATGACCACCCGGTACTTGGCCTCGCCATGCGCCTGAAGAGGGTATGAAAATACAACTATCCCCTCATGATTTGCATAATATGATCACTCATAAACGCAGATCAGGAAAGTTGACCATTAAGCACGATGCGTCCCTCGCGGAGCACACTTGTGCCATGGTCACCATCAACTGCTGTTGTTGTAAGACAGTGGCTCCACCACCAAGGCATTCTTTGCTCCAGCGACTTCAAATCTGCTGCACCTGTCCGATATAATCTCAGAAACATGATGCCAATTGAAGACTTTGTAACAGCCTACTCTCAACTAGGCGCATCACTCTAACGTCTCAGCTCGGCATATTAGTCTGCAGGTGCATCGTCCTCCCTCGTCAGAGCGAGTCACTTTTTTGTCAACGCACAGACGCATCTGCTAGCCTAGGGCTCTTCCATCATAGTGAGGCTTGGACACATCAAACCCAAACTATGCATTCAACTCGGCACTCGATGTCATCTCGTAGAAGAACACTGCCAGCAAGGTGCTCGAACATAAACTATCGTGTCCATTCCCGACACATTTCAGTCTCCTGAAGGAGTTCATCGTCAAAGCTTCTTCAAATAAGGGGATCCACAACCCACAGTGCAACGTCAGGCTACCGAGGAGGTTCAGTCAAATTCATCTTAATCGAGAAGCCTAGAGAAAGATAAACAAAACTCTCTCTCAACTGTTGCTACTTCTAGGCCAGGCAAATCAAACCCATGTACAAGTGGCAACCTTTCCAAAGTTAGTACAACGAAGTTGCATTTATGGTGATGAATCTGCCTATTCAAATTTAGTCAAGTCAAACAGCCATCAATGCCTCGAAGAACTCAACAGACGGACCAATAAGGATGTGCCATGCGGCAGATGCGCCATCCGCACCATGCACTCCGTACTGATGCGTCGAGTGGGACATAGACCCATGCTCCTAGATCGAAATTAACCGATGTGCCCCTTTCGAACTTGTCATCATCAAGCATTTAATACTGAGTGACAAAGGCGGCAACACATCTTCCAAAGAGCCGTCTAATCAGCCACCCTTTGTAAAAAATGAAGAGACACTGACATCAGCACCATCATTACACTTTTGGTTGGCTACAACTGTCCTTACCACGTGGCCGATCATTTATTTGCATGTGCCTCACAGCCATGCGCCCAGACGACTGCATGTGCCTCAAAAGCCATACGCCCCCCAGACTTACTCCTGATCTCAAGAAAGAAGCCAAGTCTGTACATGCGCTTCCACAGCCATGCGTCCAAAGCTCTGTATGCGCCTCAAAAGCCAGGCACCTGGACTTACCTATGACTCCTCGAAGTCATAGGCCAAGTATCCCCATGCGTCTGATCCTAGGCGCATCCTGATGTGAAGCCCTACATGTGCCTCAAAAGGCATGCGCACAGATTCGCTTATGATCCCTAAAGATAGCAGCTCAGTCCTCTCCATACGCCCGATCCTAGGCACATCAAGACAGATAACTCTTCCCCAAATCCGAGATCTTTGAAGCCATAGATATGCACCACGTGTCTTTTGACTCAGTTCTGCTCAAGAATGGGTGATAACCACCCAAGATCTCAGCAACAACCGAATCCTCGCAAATGCCACGTGTCAGCCCTATCGCAGCCCAATGCAGCAGTTCAAACAGATTCGAGGCGCATCATCCATGAGCCTCCGCCAGCATCAGCCATGTGGCGTTCCCATACCCAGGTGCATCCTACATATGCGTTCAGAGGCAGCTCAGCCTGCTGTCTATAAATAAAAGGATCATATCCAGAGATATATCCACAGATCATATCCAGAGAGCAGGAGAGACACTTCGCGTCTTCTTCCCCTCAAAATGTTTCATCATCCAGAGCTTCAATATCGTCGTCAGATCGTCAACAGAGTCAATACATTACCACCCGCTCCATCAACACAGTTTCTAAATAAAAACAAAAGTGTACTCAAAGGACTACATCTAAGTCCTATATTGTATACTGTTCAGTTTGTAACCGAAATACAAAAGTTGCGATCAAAAACCTTCTGTGTCCCCCTCTTTTCGATGGCGAACAGTATCATCGTTAGATCATCAATGGAGTAAAGGAACCACTACAGTGTTTGATCTCCATCTTCACACTTTTCCATAATTAAAATTGTACTTAGATCTTCTGTTTAGGAATCTTTTTTACTCTTTCTTGTTTGAAATGCAAAAAGTTCTTCAACTTTTGTTCATGACAAACAACAGGTTCTTCAAATGCATAGATATTATAGTATATTAATATTCAATGTGGTACTATTAGTATTACTTTACTTTTATCAATATTACATTCTTGTATTTTATATACTTACATATTGTAGTTTGCTCCATCATAAATGGATATATTGACGACAAGTGAGGACGAGGACTTGTATCTTATGTACTATGGTCCATAGGATGAGGACTTAGGAGTGGCATGTCTAGATTTACTGTAGGATCACGAGGCTATCCCTTGAGGATATGATATAGGATCCATCCTTTCCAGCATTTTAGATTATTATAATATATATGATTGTTGATGATTATAGATTTCTTTTTTGATGCTAGTTGTCCCTTAGTGGGTCATTTGATCGAATTTGTTTCTAGAGAGGACTGTAAAGGCATGTAATAATTAGTAAACTCTTTGTGTGATTGTGATTGGACTCCTTATTAGAGCTTAGTGTTGTGGTGAGTAGATTGATCATATTGTTACATAGAGACTCATGAGATCTAGTTAGCGTACTACCATCGATTCTGATGCGTAGGCTGGACATCCTCGCGCACTCGTATCCAGATATCTAGAGTGGATCATGATACGTTTTTATGGTGCCCATGCAAGTCCAGTCTAATAGTACTAGGGATTATAGTGATATCGGGAGCCTGCAACTATAGGAATACTCATCACATCTTAGGTCGTTTTGATATTGCATAATTTTCATCATCATTAGTTAATTAATTTGTCAATGATGTATTTCCTGGAATCTACTTTTACTTCCTCTATTCTAGAGAATGAATAAAGGAAGGAAGGAGATACGAGCTGTAATTCCAACCTTGCATCTTCCAAGGGGTGATCTTTCTTCCGACTAGGAGTTCAAGAGACGACCTGGACTCTTCCAGTAAGCCTACCTCTTCTAACGCAAAGAATTTTTCCAATCATTAGAACTTTACCATTTGATAGGGCACAAGGGTTATTGTAAGACATGATTGTAACGCCTGTAAGTCCATGAGCCCAACTTTTTTATTATTTATTTTATTTTATTGTTGACACATATTTAACTTCTCAAATATAGCACTAGATAGGTTAGATATGGAAGATAATAAGTTTTGCAAAAATGAATACACAAAGGGCCTCAACGCAAATGTTCTAAATTCAAATTCCCTTCAACGGCCAATCCTCAGAAGCCAAAGGCCAATGCTCAAATCTCTTATTCGAATTCTAGATATCCTCAAATCTTCGAGACGCAAACTCAAATCAGCCTTACACCCAAACTCCCTCTATCAAATCTTCCCTTGATCAAATCTAAACATCACCTATATATATGGAGAGAAGCAACCGTCCCTCCTCTCTTCGAACCCCAAAGAATTTCGCAAGAAGGCATGGAGGAATTGAAGAGGTACGAGGAATCATTTGAGTATACGCTGCCACCCTAATAGGTACGCAATTCTTTAAGTTCAAATTCATGTTGCATACAATAGGTATTCGAATTTATGCCTAGGGGGATTGTATATATGAGACTCCTATCTAAGTATAGAGAATCAAGGAGAAGGGTTATGTTGCTTATCCTTGCCTTAAATATTAGAGTATCAAGTGTAAGTTTAAGTATTGGGCAATGGGGTGGTGTTCATTCGAGAGAAAGGAGATTATATAGGATCAATTGTCATTGGTAGTTCAGAGGGAGGTACACTAGATGACTGAACATAGTTGAAGGCCAAATAGGTTGAGTATTAACCTTCATGTATTAGTTCTGATACATTGGGGGCCGAAGAGCATCCAAGTCCTATTATCTAACTGATGTCTAAAGAAGCACTATTTGGAAGGATACAACCTACCCCACTCTAAAAGTAATATATTCGGATTTCATGTGCTTTATACATATATTTGCTGTACACTTGTATGCTGACAGCTTGACTTGGTAAGTTGAAGGGTTTATTGTCTACTTTTGAGGTAACCTGTTTTGGTAGCTGATATTATAAACCCTAAATCAATAACAGGGTTGACTAAATGTACATATCATTAGATATAGAGGAAACTTACCTTACCTCTTTCTGGGTCCTGTATTTAGTACGGGCAGAAATGTCAGGCCACAGGAAATAAGAGATGAGAGCCATGTACCTCTGTTCAGTCCAATCCATGATAAGTTAGGGACGGACAGTATAGGACTTTTGGAAGGTCGATTTGTTTATGCAATGATCTTAAGTAGTGAGCCATGTAGTATCAGTTTTGGATACTGACACAATAGCCACATACACTAAAAGCAACCTAGGATGTTGATGTACACACGGATTCCAATGTATAGGTTGACTAGGAAGATGAAACCATATCATTATATGTGTGGGTACAGATTACCTAGGGACTGATATCCGTACAGTGGCATGTTCCCATATTAATCTATTGGTTCTTAGAAAGGATCATGGGTCATGGAGATGTGCCGAATTAGAGGATAGCTATAGGAAATAGTGCAAAACACATCCTATAAGTCGATAGGTAAAAATGGGATACATACACCTATGTATCTAGACACAGGGGATGTCAATTAAATTGATTTGTCAGTTGCGTATCTCATAATGGTATTTGCACTGTAATGTTGGCTACTGGCATAACCAGTTTCAATTATTACCAAACCATATGAAACTGGTGGTGTGTTGCCAAATATCAGTAATGAGCAAACATGATACCAAATTCTCATATGTTAGGAACCCATAAAAGAACTTGTGGGTTTGTATATGAGGCCTGAGAAAGGAAAATATGGAGCAGTATAGCAGGGGAGGCATGGGAACATGGGATGTGCATTATAGTAAGTTCTAGTGTCTATAAAGGGTAAGTGTCAAAGGTTAGGAGTAATATGTGATAGTGAGTTGGAAGGGGAAAACCTATTTGTGTATTAAAGTATACATGGCTATTACCTACATGTTCTAATATAAAGGAGGGTTCCTACAGAGCAAGGGTACAAGACTAGGCATTATAGTATTACTTGAAGTCAGTTTAGCAAGGGGTGCCATCATTAGATGCAGGGGATCATGCAAACTCTTCTTAGCCTTGTGTTTACTTAGGGTTTATCCTAGTTGTTCGAAGGTATCAGATGCACACTTACACATTAAGAATTACTGTAACAGTACATGCAAGCTCTATATGGGAATGTGGCCGACATAGAGAAAATGGGTCATATCATGGTGAAATATTTAGTATTCATAATAGGCCAGTGAGTACCAAAAATTACAACTAGTTTTTAGATAACAATGAGTGGTAAGTAGGAGTAACCTACTGTAGGGAGAACACCAAGGATACCCTGGCATCAGTTCTGAAGTTAGAGGGGTTCCAAATTTGGGCATAAGCGTTAAAGGCCTGTGCACTCAATTCAGTATTTAATAGGTGGGTTAGAGGATAGAGTATAATGCAAATAGCAAACTTAAGATTCTGAAACACTTAGTGATGTGTTTCTAGGTGGTAACCAGGAGTAATAAAAATATAGACCAAATATGGATGGGTGTCCTAGAGGAGCAGTAGTAACATGGTATATATGACATAGTGTCAAGGAAGGGATATGGGTATCATAGAATACTAGTTTATTATATAAAAAAACCCAAACTCGTCTAGGAATTGACTTAGAAACTTAGATAACTTGTCATTGATTGCAAATCTTTTACTGATGTTATAAATTCACTAATAGGTTACATGGACCTCGATTTGGACTCTAATCAGTGTCATCTGTCCAGGACGATAGGCGAGTACATTTCTTGTTTGTTTTTAATATTGTTAATTACTATAGTTCATTGTTAGTTATTTAATATTTGATTCTCGATACGCTCGTCACACGGATGCCACATCATGTATTTCCTTTCATATCTTGCCAAGTTTCTTGTTTGTCGTGTCGGGAAGGGGAAGTACCAAGTAGATGTGTGATCAGACCAGTAGACCATGATTATTTTATCTTGCTATTAGACCGTGATTGTTTAGACCATGATTATTTAGACCGTATTTATTTCATTAGTTGTAGAGCCTAAAAACCAAGTTGCGCCATGTTTTTACTACTCAGAAATCAAGTTGCGCCCAAAAAGTCAAGTTGCACCACTGTTATGAAGCCCAGAGATTAAGCTGCGCCACTGCTCAGGTTGCGCCATATATCAGACTGCGCCCAATCATATTACGCCTAAGCCTACGTAGCACCTGACAATAATTATCATCATTAACTGACTGCACTGACAACTGACAGCACGATAAACGAAGATAATCTTTTTGAATTCCGTAAAGCGTGGTGCTTGAGGCGATTTGATGACAGCTGTTCTGCGCACTCTGTAAGTTACACCGAGGCGCAACTTGAACAAACTCTCCTCACATTCCCAAATGCTGCCACGTGCCTATGCATTGAGGTGCGCCTAGGCGCAACCTAATCAAGCGCAGTTTGAATCGTTGACTGAAGCTCGCGCAACCGAATAAAGTTGAGGCAACTTATGTTCTAAAGCAGGATTACGTGGTGCACATGCCACTAATCTCTCAAAATGTGTCCACTACTCTATACACGACCATGTGCATTTCAATCATATGATGCCATGCATCTAAATACAGTTAGTACATGTTCGAGTAACTGAATGAAAGTAAGCGCAACTTGAAGTTGGTGCAACCTAAAGTCGCGCAGTTCAACCTCGCGTACATCAGAATAACTGCTAAAATAGTTATTTCCAGAACTCTATAAATAGAGTTTCCAATCATTATCAATGCATCATAGATAAAAAGTTCTTGCAAAAGTGCTGTTGTATTCTCCAGAGGCTCTAGTCTTCAAGTTCACATAGTCCAAGGGATAAAGCGATCGTCTTTTGATCGAATTCCTAAAGTTGTACTTCCCCAGAATTTATTGTACTTTATACGATTCTTTTAAAGTTTAGAATAAACTTTTTGTTTTTGCAAACAAAATGGCGACTCTGCTGGGGATGACTTTCTTCTCCGACGAGAAGGTGACAACTCAAAGTGATACTGCATCAATCGGTAAGACGCAGAAGACTCTGGTTGTTCAAGTCAACTAGACAGCCTACGAGGATATGATCAACACCAAGAGCAACAAGCGCACTGTGGCTATCACCAAGAACATAACTGTGTGGACTTCTAAGTCTTCCATAGTTGCTGTTGCCCAGGCGCAACCTGAGCGCTCAGTGGCCAAGGCACAATCTGCCTCTGTGGCCCAGGTGCAGCCTCCTTCTGTTGCCTACGTGCAATCCATTCACTCTGCTGCCAAGGCGCAGTCCACTCGTTCTGCTGCCAAGGTGCAGTCTACTCACTCTGCTGCCAGGGCATAGTCTACTCACTCTGCTGCCAGAGCGTAACCCACTCATCTTGCTGCCAAGGTGCAGTCCACTCATCTTGCTGCCAAGGTGCAACTTATTCAACTTGCTACCAAGGCACAAACAGTAGCCCATTCTATTATGGCACAACCTATGCATCATGTTGCCCAGGCACAGTTTGCATACCATGCTGCTCTGGCACAACCCAAGGGAACTAGTCTTTTGGCTATTCCCTCTTCTTCTCCAGTTCTGAACTTGGAGGAGCAATGTTCTAGTATTAGTACTAAACAGAACAAAGGGAAGGGTCCTTTGACACTTCCTCAACTTGTGCAACCTTCGCCTAAAGTGGTTCAACAACAAAACAGAGGAAAATGCTTCTTAGCTAACCCTTCACAAAATAAAGAAAAATACCCTTTGGTCTTTTCTCAATCTTCTCCAGTCTATGGCTCGGAGGAAAACATCTCAGATTGTATTCCCTTGAACAGAGATTCCTCTATTCTCAATAGAGGTCTTCAAATCTCTGCCAAGGAAAAGAATGCTGATCAAAGAGGCATCCTGCCTACCCCCATGGTATCTACTCAAGATCTTTCAACCTTGCATATTTTAAGATCCAAACAAGAAAAATTGAGGGTATCTCAAATAGATGCACCAGGAGCAGAATTCTCTGATTTGTGTGCCTATCTCAACAGGCATCAATCAGTATCAACCTCGGTAAAACACAAGTATCCTATACCAAGGGCCAACTTACACCAGAAACACAACTTTGAAAAGAAAGACCCAATCACTTATGCCAATGTGTTAAGTACTTCTTTGTACACCCACGGAACTAAGCAGCTTATGAACCAGAGTCATATTCCTAACATCATTAAGGAATATGTTCCTTCGACTTCTTCTCATCCCGTGTTGGTAACTGATCTCCGGGAACATCATACACAAAAATAGGAGATCACAGAGACGTCTCACTCACCTTTAAATCATCCATCAGAATGCCACTACCTTCACGAAGTGGTTATAAAGTGTTGTTGCCAATCAGCTAAACAATATGTCTTTGATCGTCTAAACTATGCTTCAATTCCTGAACCCATGATGGGAGATGAAGATGAGCTGTTATATGCTTTTGTCAATATGAGTTCCCGAGACACTGGGGGTTGAAAATCTTTAAAGCACGACACGTCTCGTAATCCGAGTCAGCAGTACTTGGGTCAACTCCGTGAATCTAGTGAAGGATTTTTTCAACATACCAGATCAAAAAATCAAATTTGGACCAGGATGTCTTTAATCAGGAAGATCTTTCCATTACTCGTCTATGAGAGGATTCTTTGTCTGACTTTGACGCAGATAGTGAAAGCTCTGAACAAACTATCTCGTCAATAGTGGCAAGAGAGGTGATAGCATATGCCATTACAGAAGATCAAGATGCTTCTAGTTCAGCCAGTCAAGAATAATGAATTGCTCCACTAGAAGATAAACTGAAGACCATGGCTGAAATGGTCGCAAGTATGCACACCATAATCGTGGCTCAATATGCAGTGCCACCGGTTATGAATCCTGCTAAAAATTTTGAGCTCATAGCATCTTCTGTGCTGGTTAATGTCGGTCTGGGGGTACCGCCTCCACAGGTTGCTTCTGTACTGATTCAAGCTGCTCCCAGTCAATCTGGTACTAGGGGTGGTAATTATCATATTGTTCCTCTGCCTAACAATTCAAATCAACCCACCAATTCACAGACATCAGGGGATGCTAATGAGACTGTAAAACTCTTACGTACCCAGTTCGAAGCCTTTAAGCAGAA
>JANAVB010023554.1:0-42964 GCA_029216955.1 Iris pallida | reverse complement strand
CATAGCAACTATCATGATTGTGTCCAATACCGTGTCCCTACGACAGATACAGTTAGACATCATATGAACATAAACATAGTGATCGTGCTTATCTCCGTCCCATTTTGCTTAGCCTACAATGGTTAGAACTTTATATAAGCAATTATACAATTCACGCAACCAACCAACCATAAACTTAGACATATGCATAAGGGTGGCAGGCCCTGCGCCTGCATCCCTCTAATCTCAGCCCACCGGTCCTATCTATATGAAGGTCACGGTGTTTCGCACCGTAATAGACTAGGCATCCTTATGTGTAAGCCTACGATCGCTCCAGTATGGGTTGCTAGCCCAGTATCTGAAGGATCCCAAACTTACTGATATCATAGCTTATCACAACACTGGCCGGTCGCAACCCGTCCTAATGAAGTGCACCATACATACCATACATAATTCCTCCTAGGCCGAACGGTCCCGGTGCCCCGATCGTAACCGTCCGAGGGAAGCCGCACCAGTGCACGGGCCATCCAAGTCCATTGACCATGCAATACGCGCCATAGCAAACAAGTCGTATCATACCAACCAGTCTCACGTTCCATAAACATAATTCGTTCCGTAAACATATTCACGTTTCGTAAACATATTTCGTTATCTCTATCTCAAGTTCCATCGGCATTATGCCCCAACACATCCGTATTGATGCACGACGCCAACGCTTAGACTCTCGTACTTATACCAAAGCGTTCCATTCGTAAGTTTTCACATAACCGAAGTTTCGCAGTTACTTAGTCATTTCATAGTTTCTGTGCACGAGGGCACGCCTAACGCCATAATTAATGTTCTAGGCCTAGTGTTCAATATTCGGAGTCGTGCACGTGATGTACATCTCGATATTGCCTTTTAATGTTCTACCATCACTGTCCTACCGCAACCCGTACACCTGATGTACGTTACTTCAATTGTTCAATATTCTATCTTAATGTTCGACACTACTAATACCTTTAATCGTTCGAGCCGCGCTCGCTAACTCAATAGAAACTTACGCATACAAGGATATATTTTATAGACGTGAAGAAGTAGGGAGAGAGAGTCAAGAACCCGCCCACCTTAAGTCGATACGCCTTGTCGTTTTGCCGAGATGAAGCGGCCCGATTCCATAACTTGGTTGTGCGGCTAACTCTTCTGACTTAGCCATTCTGTTGAACTATTCAACTGATTTGGACTACCGTACCCATGCCACAATCCGTTGCAAGGCGATAATTTGGTTTTGCAGACACCATTTCAAATAAGGCAAAATGTCGACCCTTATCGTCCAGTAAAAGTATAGCCTGCACAGATCAACTAAAATCAGCACTTGCTCAAACGGGACTTATCCTTTGCATCGATTCGATTCATAGATTCCAATCGCTCAAAGCTTTCCTTCGGCCAACGTAACTCTTGCATCGATTTGCATTGATACTTCATCGGGTCAACGCAACTCTTCGAGTCAACGACTCATCATAATACACCGTACGGAGCGGGGCATTACAGTAATGACTAACAAATGTGGATATAAGTTTTGGATACCAAATCTTTGCCTCTTGGTGCAGGTGAAGCTTCTAATGTCAAGTAGAACCATGAAATATGTTGGTGATTGCAAAGCTACAAAGGTCATCTTTCAAGCAATTGCACCAACATAAGTGTGGTCACTAGAACCATTTCGATAACATGCTTCCTAAATAGCTAGCATGTTTTAATGAATATCTAGCTCTCATTTGATATTCTTTAATTGATTTGTATTTATTTGTGATTTTGACAGAATATGTTTATTTGCATATACCAGATATGGATATTTGTTCTTGTTACCACCATACTTATTAGTGCACACTTATATTATATATTTATCTTTATAGTGCACTATGAAAACTCTTTGGAAAATAGTTTTTAGTATCTTGATCTTGATAAAATATTTATGGTATTTGTTGTCTTATATTTATTGTTACCCAATAATTTTGTAGCACCTATGGATAAATGTAATTGATACATCTTATACCGTATGCTATTGTTTTGAGATTTTTCAAGTCCATAAAATACAATTGATTTCATAGCAAAAATTCTTCTTAAATTCTCTGTTATTAAAGAAGAGATTTGTTTTGGGTACATGCCGAAAGGGTTCTTCTGTCACACAGGCACAAATAGCCTATGTCATGCCCTAGTCCCAAAAATATGGAAACAAGCCACGTAGCGATGGCCATCAAGTACCACTCCAATGGTTATCCCAATTTAGTGGAACCATTGGGGTAACACTTAAGCTATGATGTGCAACAATAGTAAATAAATGTCCAATCTCAAGTAAACTAATCTCATCCACAAATAGGATTAAAGAAACACATAGAGATAAAAGAGTCCACTAATGTGCTGAAGTAAATAAGTCTTAATGTAATCATAACACAATACTGAATAGAATGTCTCATGGAAACAAACCCGCTATTACAATACTGAATGGAAGAAAAACAGTAAGATAAGTAGAACCGATAACCAACTAACTAGATAAATGATATCGGATCATGAAGGTTCCCTACCACTGAAACAAGGGTAGTCTCCTGGAAGAACCTCGTCCTCAGATGTTGATCCTGATCCTGAATCAACCCCGGATCTGTAAATGTCTGGGTAATCCTCCTCACCTAAATCTATAAGAGAAACTAGGTCCTCAGCGGGACGTAACAAGGTACATAATATGTGAACCAAGTATACAACAATGTTAATATATATAAAATAAAATGACTGAACAAGGTGGGTAAATATAACATAACCGACTAAATAATATGCAATTTTAAAAATATTACTCGAACACACGGACTGTCACGGTGAATCCCGGAGACCTGATAGGCACGCCAGCAAACTATGATGTAACCCCACAGTCCTGGTAAGGAAAGTTGTGGCAAACTATGAAATACCCGAAGCTCTGGTAATGAGACAACAACATACTCTGAGAAAAAGTAGCCCAAGCGCACGATATATGTTCTTTCCACCCATGTGACCTTGCGAATCGTATCCATGAGACACTCGATCAGATCCTCTAACTAGGACATCAAGTCATAATAGTAGTACCATGTAGAATATCAAGTCGTCGACCTAGAACCAAACACGGACATTCCATATACCAAGAAGTCATCAAGTATGAGAATTCGTCAGTAATGTAGTGTCACATGAACATGTCATAGGGCCTAACATACCCACAACGATTCATCGCGATAACGCAATGTAAATTTCTAATATCGATATCCAATGACACTATCGTCCATTGGTACCTGAATATGATTCGGACCCGAGGTATCGAACACGGTCCTAAGGTGGTACAATTATCATAAATAGAACAAATATTTAAGAATCAAATAAGGAAACTGAAGTACAAGAATGGCATGGTGCACTTGCCTGGCTCTAATGCTGAAGAGAAGAAATTGGTCCGACGCCCAAGTCCGAGGAGTCCAAAGGGCCAAAAGGTCTGAGAGAAAAGTTTAGAATGTATTTAATTAATTATCCATTTATAGAAAAGAAAATATTTATTATTACTTATTAATTAACCCTAACCTAGGTTTACTTATAAGAAAAAGTATACTATTTAAAAATGAAAACCTACTTAATATCTTATCTTATTTCTAGATAAATACTACTAAATCTATGATAGCATTCCAATACTCTTGATGTATATATTGGCTCAAACATAGTAAGTTTCTCCTATCCTCCTCTTCATCCCTCAAACCTCAACACCCATATACGTACATGAGCTTTGCTAAACCCCCGACTCTTAACATGGAAACCCTAATGCATATACACTTGTGAAAAGAAATGATGGGTACATATATTCAAAGAACAAGGCCTTGATATGTCCCCACAATCCATGCATTGACACCTCCACCATGGTTTCTCTATTATACAATGCAGAACCGATTTGTTTTAGAAGCCTAATCATTCCAGGTCCTCATAGGTTTAACAACAAATACATTAGAGACTCTCGACTTCTTCGAACCTACTTCATACCACAGGTTCTCTCTTCATCTTCCAAAAGTCATCAACCCTAGAAACCTAGATAGTATTCAAAGTGCTTGCAAGCAGTAAACTACTAAACAAAATCAGTTTAAACAACAACAAAAAATAACTAATCTTCAGTAATCAGTAAAGTATCAATGCCAATCCAAGAGTTTTATAAACCTAAATGGAATTTTAACCCAACCATAATATGATCCTCTTATACATGTTGCAAGAATTTACTCTCATAAACTTCATGTTGTACCATACACGGACACAAGGATGGAACACTAGGTCGATTTCTAATAGATGTAGGCATTCGATTCTTGGCTAACAGTTCAAAAATTACAGGGAAGTGAACATGTAAAATGGAAGAGGAAGAACAATTGATCCAAGGATAACGGAAAGATTCAAGCCGCTAGAAAACTCACAGTAGTCCACGCCGACGTGTCGGGAGATGTTTCAAATGACAGCCGGAGGATAAGGCTCCCTCGCCTGCGCCTTGGCCTAGCCGCATGGAGGAAGTCGACTGTCAACATCGTCAAGAAGTGGTCGGCCTCCTCGCATAGCTAAAGGATTGGCTTCGACACCGCCAGAGTTGTTCGCTGCGTCAACAACTGTCGGTGCTGCCGGACAATGCGGCTTACTGGGAAATATGTGACTATTACAGCTTCGCACATGGGGAGATGCTCTGTGGGAACGTGAGAGAAGGAAGAAAGAATAAGGCGGCTAGGGTTTAGTTCGGTAGGAGAAGCGATGAGGGAAATTTATAGGGAGGGCTAGGGTTTGTAATAGGGCTCTCTACGCGTACATGCGTGCCTTCAATTGTAGGAGCACAGTGTACGCTGGAGAAGAAGAAGAACAGTAACAGGTTTATTTGAAATTAGCGGGTCAGGTTGCGGATTTGGTTAAAACTGCCCGCCCAAACTCGAAATAAAAGCTTAATAGACCAGAGGTTGGCGGGTTTGGGTGCTGAAATGACCCGCTCACTCGGTCCAAGTGAAGGTAAGCTGTAGCTGTTATTTACAATGGGCAAGTGGGTTTGGTTTAAAATGTTGATTTAAAAAAAACTTATATATAGTAAACCCAAATATAAATAAAATACACTTCCTATTTCAAAAAATAAAATCAACAACAATCTGCTAAAATTTCTCTTATTAACCCAATATCACTACATCTCCTGTTAATAAAATAAATATTCAATAATAACTAATAATATCATGATTTATTTTCAACTAAGTATAATATTATCGATAAGTATAACTATAAGTAAAACTACATGTGAAGTAATATACAAAAATTAAATTTGGCATCAATTTATTTGCTAACAAAATATATATAGAAATACTTAAAATAAGGGGGCCTTACATCCTCCCTTTCTTAGAAAATTTTGTCCCCAAAATTAAGATGATAGCACGAGTAGGAAATCGATATTTTAAATATGAAATGATATACAAAAAAAGTAGCAAGTTCGTACCTCGATCCTTAATCAAGTGAGGGAAATGCTCTCGAATAGAGTCATCGCACTCCCAAGTGGACTCATCCAGAGAATGATGCTTTCATGCAACCCGGACAAGTTGAATAGTCTGCCCCTTGGTACCTTCTCGCTGCGGTCGATAATCTCAACTGGCTGCTCCACATATGACAGACTCGGTCCAACTGTAATCTCTGAATGATCAAGCACGTGATTAGGGTCTGCCACGTACCTCCTCATCTGTGACACATGGAAAATGTCATGCAACCCTCAAGTGACGGGGTAATGCAAGACGATAAGCCACCTCACCAACTCGCTCTAGAATGTCGAAGGGCCCGATGTACCTTGGACTCAACTTGCGTCTACTTTCGAATTTAATAGTCCCCCGAGTTGGTGATATCCTTAAAAATACATATTCTCTTTCCTTGGACTCCAAAGGTCGGCGGTGCATATCTACCCAATGCTTTTGTCTATCCTATGCTGCCTTGAGGTGGCTCTGAATTTGCTTTACCTTTTCCACTGTCTGAGTTTCTAACTCTGGACCAAGTATCTGACGTTCTCTACGTCACTCCAATATACTGGAGACCTGCACTCTCTGTCGTACAGTACCTCAAAATGTGCCATCTGGATGCTTTTTTGGTAACTGTTTTTGTAGAAGAATTCCACCAAGTGTAGGTAATCTTAACAAGATCCTCCGAAATCCAATATGCATGCTCTCAGTATATCCTCGAGTGTCTGGATGGTGCGCTCTGACTGTCCATCTGCAGGTGATAAGCGGTGCTGTACTTGAGGCGAGTTCCGAGGCTCTCCTGCATACTCCTCCAAAAATGAGATGTGAACCTCGAATCTCGATCCGACACAATACTGACTGGCTCTCCATATAGTCGTATTATCTGTCTCATTTACAAATTAGCCCAAATCTCCATGGATTGTCCAACTCTGAAGGGCAAAAAATAAGCCGACTTGGTGAGTCGGTCACGATGATCCAAACTGTGTCCTTTTCGTTGGGGCTCCTCGGGAATCAAGTAACAAAGTCCACCTTGATATGCCCCCACAATCCATGTATTGACGCCTCCACCATGGTTTATCTCTATTATACAATAGAACCGATTTGTTTTAGAAGCCTAATCATTCCAGGTCCTCGTAGGTTTAACAGCAAATACATTAGAGATCTTTCGACTTCTTCGAACCTAATCTATACCACAGGTTCTCTCTTCATCTTCCAAAAGTCATCAACCCTAGGAATCTAGCTAGTATTCAAAGTGCTTGCAAGCAGTAAACTACTAAACAAAATCAGTTAAAAAAACTAATCTTCAGTGATCAGTGAAGTATCAATGCGAATCCAAGAGTTTTCATAATCGTAAACTGGAATTTTAACCCAACCGGAATATGATCCTCTTATATGTTGCAAGAATTTACTCTCACGAACTTTCTATTGTACCATACACGCACACAAGGATACTAGGTCAATTTCTAGTAGATGCAAGCATTCGATTCTTACTAACAGTTCAAAATATTGCAGGAAGTGAACATCTAAAATGGGAGAGGAAGAACAACTAATCCAGGGATAACGAAAAGATTTAAGCCGCTGGTGTCACGCCCCAGTACCGAAATACGGGGACGGACATAGGCCAGCTACACCGTATAAGGTACGAATACGTCATACGGCGATTATGGCTGTCAATCTTGTTGGATATCCTAGCATGCAATCAATCTATGGCCTAAATCCGATATCATGTCCACATGCAATAATAATAAAATAATAAGCAAGAGAGAATCATATGGAAAGTAGGAAATACTCATATGATAATCAAAAATCTACAGTACATGATAATAATGTAGACGAGTATACCTTCCCACAGTTCCTTGAATGGTTTGGAACTGAAGCACATCCTCCAAGTCAAGTCTAGAAGATCCACAGGGTCGATCACTGGTAATCTGGAAACAATCCAGAGTTGGTCAAGCCAACCGCAGCATGTACCAGAAAGAAAGGCTCAAGGACGGGCGAAGAAAAACCAGCAGGATAAAATATGACAGCAAAAGCATATATGAACAGTAAATGAGGGTAAAAATCGTCGGTACCAACGATAACAATCTACAACTAATATAGCTAAATAACCAACAATCATCACAATCTCCTAACATCCAATAATACCTGTATGGCCAACTGGAACTCGATATCAGCCAGCCTTGCAAGCAACAAGTCAAACAATTTAGAAGAATAAGAGACCACTGAAATGCTTACGGCTTTCTATGTGGAGGTTGGGTTACCCCAACAATGCAAAATATAGGAATCCTCAAATCGTGCCGATCTAACCTGGCTAGCGGAACCAAATATAACAAGACTAGATAAGCATCGGTCCCTCGCAAGGCCACCGTGCGAGCAAGACAAGCATGTAGTATATAGTACATAAAGTAGCTGGATACTGCCATCGTTTAATGTGGACGGTAACAATATCCGTGCCAGCCAGCCAAAATAAATAAACTAGTACTGCACGAACTCGAGATTCGTTCCCTCCTAATGCTTCTACTAGTTTAATTTGCCTAGATTATCCATAAATTTATCCGGAACACATGTCGTGGTCACATGATCATCCTCCTAGATGTCATACTGTAATCCCCCAAAAATTTGGAGGATTTTTCTTTAATTTTATTACATAAATATTTAGTTACGAAAACAAATTATGACTATCTTTTTATTTTAATGTTTAATAAAATTATTTATTATTTATGGGACTTGAAAATTTATATTCTTGGCAAAAGTAATATTAATATTTACACTCCCCTAATATTCATACCCCTGTTAATTCGTTGATATTGTTGTTGTTATTATTATTATTAATATAATATTATTGTTATTATGTTTATTTTAAATTACAATATATAGCTTCTACCTGTGACTGTCTGTTATTATTGTTCACAATACAGCTTATGTGTATATTTGAGATTTCCATATATTGGAGTATATCTCGTATATATGCAGCTGGCATGCCACGTTCCTAGTCCTACGTATTTTGGGACTGGAGCGTTACATGTTTTTGTGGTGGCCCATGCAGGTCAAGATAAATTGTTTGGTTACTTTACCGTACCAAGCAAGCCTGCGTATAGGATTAGAAGTCTAGGATCTCATCCACATACTTGACCTCTTTCCTTGATTTTAACTAATCGATCGACTCGTCGATTACATCTTGCTTGATTCCTCCTATCATTATTCTTATCTTCCCTTCGTGCTTATTAGAGAGTGACCCTACTAGTTGGATGTCCCAAACACCCTTAGCTTAATTCTTTTAAGTTGGGTAGAACACCCCACGACCCGACACGCCCTTGACCATTAAGGAGAATACAAATAGTATTATCTAGACCATAGAGACTAGAGAATCTAACCCATTTGGTCAACCAAGCCTTGGTCAATAAACCAGAGAATGATTGTATAGGAATAAAAGACTTAAATCCTTATGACTCTTAGACTATTCATAATTGATTTTATTCATCTACCATCGTGTCTATATTTTTACTATCTAAACTAATGATGCTAATGTAGCCTAGTTTTTGCAAGCTTATCTTTTTATCGAGCTTGTTCAAGACATGTTATTGGAAGAGCTCCCACTAACATGTTGTCTAATCAGAACTGGTACATGATGGTCTGATCAACCAAGTGCACTTTGGTTCGCTTTTGCCTATTATTCTACGTGGATGGGGACATAGTTAAACTTGTCCTCTAGAGTCTCCTCCGCGACTGCCTTGACAACTCCTTTGAAATTTTTCGATCGTCTTTGAATCACGTATTCGTATTCGATAACTCCTCCATCTTTTCGAAAACCGAGTTACGAATTGACTAGCTGCTCTCCCTTCGTATTCAGCCCACTATATATTTTTATTCAGTTTTATTGTCATGTTTTTAGATGAGGTTTATTTTAATTTCGAGGACAAATTTTTTTAAGTTGGGTAGGATGTAATCCCCAAAAAATTTGGAGGATTTTTCTTTAATTTTATTACATAAATATTTAGTTACGAAAATAAATTATGACTATCTTTTTATTTTAATGTTTAATTAAATTATTTATTATTTATGGGACTTGAAAATTTATATTCTTGGCAAAAGTAATATTAATATTTACACTCCCCTAATATTCATACCCCTGTTAATTCGTTGATATTTTTGTTGTTATTATTATTATTAATATAATATTATTGTTATTATTATGTTTATTTTAAATTACAATATGTAGCTTCTACCTGTGACTGTCAGTTATTATTATTCACAATACAGCTTATGTGTATATTTGAGATTTCCATATATTGGAGTATATCTCGTATATATGCAGCTGGCATGCCACGTTCCTAGTCCTACGTATTTTGGGACTGGGGCGTTACACATACCTCAGTACGGAACGCTAAGTAAAAAATCAACCTGACACCATAGTCCCAGTTGTGATTCATTCTTAGTGTTGCAACAAGCAAGCAATCAATCCTGACCACGCTAAGACGATAGGCCAACTACCAAGGTACCCGTGCAGGTAATCATATCATATAGCTAGAATATCAAGATTGTACCACAGTGTAATATAATCAGGAAGATAGCACCTCAAAGTGCCAGTAGACAGGTAGTACCTCAAAGTGCCAGTAGAATCAGGGCCAGTACCACAAAGGGTAAGTTGGAATCCTAGTACGGATACATGTGGTCATGTCAGAAACAAGAACAATCAATCAATCACATGAAGTCATCTGCCCACATTGTGGCATGGATATCCAATCAGGTACATAGTCGGGATCTCTACTAGAACAGCATCTCAAGTGCACATGGGAGCCTATAGCTCTAATCATCAAGTCGGTCTATCCTCCAGATCAATCTATCAGAGTCTCCCATCTACGTTGGAATAAATATCATGTCAGGAAAGATGATCACTATATACTAAGCTAATCACTATAATCAATGCTTGGCCCTATGGCTCACAAGAATCCTCCGATTTAATGATCACAAGCTATCAAGATACAAGCCTCTCAACTACCAAGATATAGCAATCGTACTAAATTTTGGGCGCTTGGGAAGTCGAGTAAAAATATATAATAATACCCTTGATATTCTCCTCGTTCCACGAAACACTAACACAATCATCAAAATCCAGGAATCCATATAGTCATATCTTATCAAAATAAAACATCATCTAAAAGGAAATGGCAACACCATCCAAGAATCCACATGAGTCTACAAAATTAATATTCCGGGATCATACTCCATATAATACCCAATCCTCATATATATCCAAAGGTCACAAATCCCGATACATAGGACAAATGTCAGCCCTATCTAGCTAGACTAAGATAACTCCTAGAATGAATAGTCAGGGGACAAGAATATATCAATTAATGCCGTCGGACAAATGACAAGGATTGCATGAACCGCTATAGAGCAGATCCACAATCCTTAAACCAAACAAAGACCAGGGTTGCAGACCGTCTCCTGAGTGGAACCGCACTCCTCACGCTATCCAACGGACAAGATAGGTCAAGTAGCTAGGCGACTAATCTAGTCATAAGACTACCTATCAGGTAATGGAATCAGGTAAACTATACTATGATAAACGTGCATGAGTCTGGTTCAACAAACCAAAGGAATGGTTCTGTCCAAATCTTCGAGCCAAATTCTCGATTGAGAATTCTAGAAAATTTTTGTAGATTCTCTTTTATATTTTGGACGTGAGCTCCCAGCGAATTGGGGCCAAATACACTCGGCGTAACCCGTCGCAGAATCGCAAACCGAGAACACTAAGTCTCCGGGTTCCAACAGTACTATAATGCGTACTGGAAACCAAACTATAGCCGAGAATACTAAGTCTCGGCCTCCAGCAGCACTGCGATGCGTACTGGGCGTCAAGCCAACATAAGCAACAAAAATCACCACGTAGGATGCATCACGGACCCACAGTCATTTCAAAGCCACAAGCACAGTCATAGAAACAGTTAGCCAAGCTGTTACCCGACCGTGAGTCGAACATGGGGCATATGAGGACAATCCATACATGTGAGTCGTGCTCGTCCTCAGAGGTGTGGATGATCCGTCCGAGTTGTCCGATACGATCATAACCCTATCGAACTAAGCTATCCTAAGTTATCATCATGGTTCTACTGCTAAGCTACACTAATCATAGTTATATATTTACAATTATAAATGAATTAAATACAATTAAATTCAGGAGGAGGGCAAGAGCCATCGATGAGCAAGGGATACTTGCCTAGAGGACTCGGCTAGGTAAGCAAGTCTTCGGCAATCAGGATCCAAGCTAGTACGTCCATCGAGGTCCTTAGAACACACAATAAACAATCATTAGCATTAAATATTAAAATAATAATAGAAAGCACAAGGATGGTAGAAGGCTATACCGTGTAGGTCCCGCAAGCAGTGTAAGGATCTGGCACAGAAATCGAGGCACGCAGATCGACGAGATACAAACTAAGACATATACGTATCGAGATGTGCACGAGAATCGAGGTGATGCGAAGATCGAGACGAACGTGAAACATAACATGTACGTAAATCGAGACATGTACGTAGATTGATACGAGCACGCAAACCGAGACGTACACGTAGATCGAGATATATATGAGGATTTGTGACCTTTGGATATATTGAGGATTGGTATTATATGGTGTATGATCCCGGGATATTGATTTTGTAGACTCATGTGGATTCTTGGATGGTATTTTCATTTCCTTTTTGATGATGTTTTATTTTGATAAGATATGACTATGTGGATTCCTGGATTTTGATGATTGTGTGAGTGTTTCGTGGAACGAAGAGGTGCTACCTGTCTCGATTTGTGTACCCGTCTCAATTTTGATAAGATATGACTATGTGGTACTGGCCTCGATTCTATTGGTACTTTGAGGTGCTACCTGTCTACTGGCACTTTGAGGTGCTACCTGTCTTCGTAAATCGAGAAGGGCACGTAAATCGAGACGTACACGTAGATTGGTGGGGCTGTGAGTGTGTAGGTGAGTGAGAGTTAGGGGTTAGGTCACAAAGATAGGGGTAGTTATAGAAATAAGAATAAATAATAATAAACAATAATAATAATAATAAATAGTAATCAATAATAACAATAGAAAAAATCCTAAATGAAGCTAACAATGTAACTCCAATAAAATGATGACCAACAGTGATTAACCAAGTGTCAGGCCTCAACAACCAAGACCAAATCAAGATCCAATAATAATAATAATAAATTTAAATAGATACGTAATTTAATATTCAAAAATATGATATACGATCATATACCTATTTTCAAAATAGGGATTTGACAGCTGGGAAACTCATAGTAGTCCAGGCCGACGTGTCGGGAGATGTTTCGAACGGCGGCAGAAGGATGAAGGCTCCCTCGCATGTGCCTTGGCCTGGCCGCGTGGAGGAAGTCGTCTGCCAATGTCGTCAAGAAGTGGTCGGCCTCCTCGCAGCACAGCTAAAAGATTGGCTTCGACAACGCCGGAGTCGTTCGCTGCGTCAAAACCGTCGGTGATGCTCGGACGAACGCGGCTAACTGGGGGATGCTCTCTATACTGCAGCTTCGCACATGGGGAGATGCTCTGTGGGAATGTGAGGGAAGAAAGAAAGAATGAGGCGGCTAGGGTTTAGTTCAGAAGGAGAAGCAATGAGGGAAATTTATAGAGAGGGCTAGGGTTTAGAATGGGACTCTCTATGCGTACAGGCATGCCTGCAATTGCAGGAGCACAATGTACACTGGAGAAGAAGAAGAACAGTAGCAAGTTTATTTGAAATTAGCGGGTCGGGTTGCGGGTTTGGTTAAAAACCGCCTGCCCAAACCCAAAATAAAAGCTTAATAGACCAGAGGTTGGCGGGTTTGGGTTTGGGTGTTGGAATGACCCACTCATCCGGTCCAAGTGGAGGTAAGCTGCTGCTGTTATTTACAATGGGCCAAGTGGGTTTGGTTTAAAATGTTGATTAAAAAAACTTATATACTAAGCCCAAATATAAATAAATAAAAGTACTTACTTCCTATTTCAAAAATAAAATCAACAACAATCTGCTAAAATTTCTCTCAGTAACCCAGTATCACCACATCTCTTGTCAATAAAATAAATATTTAATAATAACTAATAATATCATGATTTATTTTTAACTAACTGTAATATTATCTATAAGTATAACTAAAAGTAAAACTATATGTGAAGTAATATACAAAAATTTAATTTGGCATCAATTTATTTGCTAACAAAATATATATAGAAATACTTAAAATAAGGGGGGACTTACATCCTGAAGCGACACGGTTTCAAGTGTCTTCGGACTACCGCTAGCTGGGAACCAGCCCCTACAGGTAACTGAAGATTGACCAAAGCTTTATAAACTAAAGATTTATTGAGGTCCATTTGCAATTGTTATCTGATGGACTTTGTATTTTAGCTTTGATGGATAATATTATTTAATGATAATATTTTCACAAAAGGCAACATACATTGATCTTCCATAGTTTAACGTTTGTCATCTTTATATATATATATATATATATATATATATATATATATATATATATATATATATATATATATATATATATATTTTATATTATATAATATATAATATATATATATATTATATATATATATATATATATAACCTCTAGCCTAGTGGTTAAGAGAGATGCATGTGGCCCGAGTTCGAATCCCAGTGGGAGCGATTCCAACTCGGGCCCGAGTTTCTGGAATCGCTCCCACTGGGATTCGAACTCGGGCCACATGCATCTCTCTTAACCACTAGGCTAGAGGTCATCTGCTATATATATATATATATATATATATATATATATATATATATATATATATATATATATATATATATATATCTATATATATATATATATTATATATATATATATATATATATATATATATATATCGGCAAAATGGACCTGAGGTCGACCTCAGGTCCACCTCCCTGCGGTCGCGCGAGCCTGGAACGTTGGATTAAATCCACGGTTGACTGATGAAAAGGAAGTAAAGAACAGGGTCGCTCATGTGTGTTCTCTCCAGACCAAAACGAAAGCCTAAACGAAACAGAAGGGAAAGAAAGAACGAAAACAGGAAAAAAAAAAAGAGGTCGACGAGAAGAGGAGGTCGACCGCCCACCTCAAACCCTAATTCCACCGCCGGAACACTGAGAAATTAAGGTCCATTTCTTCTCTTTATCCTCCTAAATTTGTGGATTTCACTTCTCACCTCTCTCTCTCGCCACTTTCTCTCGTCTCTCTTCGAAACCCTAGACCTCTCCGAGCCCGAGAATTCGAATCCATGGTAACAATTTAGGACGTTAATCAATTTTAGGGTTTGATGTTGAAAAGGAAATTCGTATGCATTTACTAAATTTTATTTTTTAGGGTTTGAGGTTTGAGATCCTCAAAAATTTACTTAATTTCAGAGATCCTCTTAATTTTTTAGGGTTTGTTGAAAAGGAATTTGATATGCATTTACGTAATTTAATTTTTTAGGGTTTGATTTAATTCTTTAGGGTTTGAGTCAATTTCCTTTGAATGTTTGATGTTTCAGATCCTCCCAATGAATTCTTTTCATTGTTCATTGTCAAATTTCCTTTGAATGTTTGATGTTTCAGATCCTGAGTCAATGTTTGATGCTTATCATAATTTTTTGATGATATTTGTAGTTTGAAATGGAAAAAATATTACGTTGTGAAGATGGTAGGCAATGCGGCATTTATTTGACATGGGAAGAAATGCAAAGCACAGGTTTTTGGATATCGTAATGCGGTGTATCACGGCTTCAACACGTATGAAGAGGCTATGGAGTGTTGGAACGGGCAATCCAATCCAATTCGTCCAGATCGGGGGGTCGAGACATGTTCGCAGGCATTGGTCAACGTCAAAGATTGGGAGCATCGGTTCATGTAGGAGATCGTCAAATCATGGTGCGACGAGACATGATGTCAGAGAGGATATCATGAACGGGATATGTAGGGCATACAAATGTAGAAAGGCGGCCTGAATTGTTGAACACATCTTTCGTTTATGGATGTGTAACAGGTGTTGTGGTGACCATTGTTGTGGAGGGGATACTTTTTACTTTAGTTGTCTTGGCTTATCTTATCTCAATGTAATATCAATTTCAAACTTATCTCAATGTAACTCCAAGTCTGCGACATGCATGCTACGCTTCCTTCTGTCTAATGACCAACAATGCACTGAGTGATATGTTTGTTCATGGAATAAGCCTGGAATGTAGTCTGATGGATTTAATTTCATGTCTAATGGCAATATATATGACTATGTTTTTGTGGTGATGGCTACTAAATTTACAGGTGGCTATGGTTACTGACAATTATATCAATTTTTGTTCCTTGATTGTGTAAACGCATCCTATTTTGATGTACTGAACCTCTAATTTGATGTACTGAACCTGGTGAAAATAATGGAAAAGTCATTCTGGAGTTAGGGAATGTACTGAACCTCTAATTTTTGATGTACTGAACCTCTAATTTGATGTACTGAACCTCTAATTTTTGTTCCTCCCAAATGTTACTCTCCGGCTAGATACTGAACATTGCATATTCATGATGTACAGGTGGCTATGGTGACCATTTTTGTTCCTTGATTGTGTAAACTGTACAAGTATCAGCCCATTGCATATTCTGGAGTTAGGGACTACATACTGAACATTGCATATTTTGGAGTTAATTCCTGCCAAATGTTACTCCTGCTACATACTGAACATTGCATATTCTGGAGTTAGGGACTAGTTCCTGCCAAATGAACCTGTACAAGTATCAGCCCATTTAAATCTTGAAAATTAACTAGTTGAAGCAATTTTACATATCAAAATGATTGTTGCCTTAAGATAAACGACACGTGTGTGTAATAAGTGTATCTACAGCACAAGAAATCAAGATGAGGCAAATCTGAAACTTGAAATTCATTCCACACAAGAAGTAACTGCCAGTTTTCTTGAAATTCATTGCCTTAAGATAAACGACACGTGTACCTGTACAAGTATCAGCCCTTTTAAATCTTGAGATTTACAAATTCATTCCACACAAGAAGTAACTGCCAGTTTTCTTTCCAAACCTGAAACTTGATCGGAATGAGCAATACAAGACCGTATCCCATACACTTGAAGCATTTCAAATTAAATTCTCACACACAAGAACCAAATATCACTAGCTGAGCAAGAACCAAATTAAATTCTCAATGTAACTCCAGTTTTCTTTCCAAACCTGAACACTTGATCTGGTTACATTTTATATTCATAAATTCTCACACACAAGAACCAAATATCACTAGCTGAGCAAGAACCAAATTAAATTCTCAATGTAACTCCAGTTTTCTTGCCAGTCACATTTCGCAATTACATTCTAGCTGAGCAATCTGGTTACATATCAACTAGCTCCATCTCCATGTTAGCACATGGGAAGGAAGTAAAAGTTCAAACTACATCCACTAAGGTCACACTTTATAATGGAATTTCATACAGATTTTCTCTCACTTAAAGAAAATTACACACACAATAAAGGCACCGAAAATAGATACATTGTCCCAAGTTCATCTTTCCTTGATTGTCCTCCAAAGATACCTCCCGCTTGCTATGTCCAGAAATACCCAGAAACCAGCTCCCATCACCTGCTAGTTAATCCAAAATGCACAAAGATTATTACTTCAAATTAACCAAAAAAATTCACTTTAATGGGAAAAAGGAATTGCAGCCCTCTACTTTGTACGAAAAGCAGCAGCAGTTCTTGAAAGCAACCCTCTGCTTTCAAAAGCAACGAAAAGAAAGTGCAAGCTTCTACCAAAAAGTAAGCCAGCTGCTTCTACCAAACAAACTACCTTCTTGTTTTCATAAATTGTAATGAAAAGTAAAGTAGATCAAGCTCTACTCCTAAAAACAGAGGAACAAGCCCCATTGGTACAGCATTGAGGCATATAAAATTTAACAATAAAACCCCTGATTGCTTTCAACAAATTTGTCTACTCAACGATAATTACATTAACCCATATCACCAGAACTATAACACAAAAATGGCAATGAGCATATAATGTTTATATATTTGTTCGTCTTGTGTACAGCCACAGATGAAGAGTCAGATTACATAATCTCACTCGGTTGGAATAAGTTACAAACTATCACATGAGGACCCTTTACATGAAAAATCAAGGGCAGTGCTCCTCAGAAGGCAAAATATTCAAGAATCAAATGTTTTCAGACAAAATACCTTTAATAGAAATTGGTCAATGATGTTTTATGCCTTCCAAACAAGTTAGTAAACAGGGCGGTCATTAATAACTGGCCTTATCTAACAGGATATTGTCCTTAGGAGAGAAATTCATCCTCCAATTGTTTCTTTCTTTTCATTATTTGTTTCTAACAGGATCCTCCAAGTTAATCTAACAGGATATTTCTTTCTTTTCATTATTTGTTCAAACTACAAATTTTGATCAATCGTTTATCTTGGGCAAAGATGATACCTTGGTATACCATATCTGCACAAGTGTGCAAAGGCAAAGACTAGCATATTCATGTCAGGAAACACAATATCTTGGTGAAACAAATTATGATAAAACCAGTTGAAACAAAACAATGCTAACATAAGTAGGACTTGCCTCTTCGTTTGTAGGAATATCGCCATTAAGCTTTGCATTACTAAAAAAGTCAGGATGACTAACATCAATATCTTGGTGACTGCAAAAAAAAGAAAATATTAGGAAAATGTATGACCATGCTTTCACTCCTTTGAACCGAGTCTGAAAGATAGAGAATACGTTCCTGGTATAAACCTTCGCAGCATGAACCTCTAACTCATGCATGCCACGAAATTCTGGTTTGTTTCTCATACAAAAAGTGTCTTCTTTCTCCTCTTTGTTTCTTTGAAAATGTACGGCTTTATCATATTGATCAATGAACTCGTATAGTGGAGTCATGGAGTTTACGTAACCATCAAAAAACGAGTTCATGCTTTCACTCCTTTGGCTGGACGCCATGCCTACACAAAAAAAGCAATGAACACCATATGATTAGTTTGAGTTCAAATAAATATAATTTTAAAACTATGACCATCATATCAAAATTTTCATACCTGCAAAGAAAGTATCCTTTAGGTACGCCTTAATCCAATGACGTGCTTTCTCATGCATCGTATGCAACCACTTCCAAGATTTCACTTCATTTTTTTGTTTGTCTGTCATTGGTTCTGAAAATTCTTTTTGGTACTTCTCCTTTAAGATCACCCAACAACTCTCAGCCTCTTCAACACTTTCACTTTTCTTAGACCAATTTACATAGTCTTCATCAAATTCAGGATTATAAGCCGAACGTAAAGAACGGAGATGCTCATTTTCATGAAGACTAATATGCCATATGCAATACCTGTGCCTTGTATTTGGAAACACTCTTTTGATTGTATTGCATATTGCTGGGTCTTGATCAGTGATGATAGCTCCTGGTGCTTTACCCCACATACATGTCAACCAATTTTCAAATAACCAAACAAAGGTATCCTCCTTCTCGTCAGCAAGAAGAGCACATCCAAATAAGATAGACTGTTTATGATGATTTACACCAGTAAACGGTACAAAAGGTAACAAGAAATGGTTTGTCTTATAAGTGACATCAACACACAACATCTCCAAACTGGAGATATGATGTCCTCGCTCTTCCATCTACCCAAATATACTTACTTCTACAACATTTTCCTCATCATGCTCCATAGCATAGTAAAACTGAGAGTCTGTAGCCTGCCTTGTAAGAAATTGTTGAATTACTCTAGTGCACTCCTTCCCGATATTGTTCTTTCTTTTTACTCTCAAATGATCGATGCACTGTTGTGTAGTAATATTGACATTACTACTACTCGTGGCATTTAAAATCCTTGCAATCTTTGAAGGTCCAACCCCACATCCACGAAACTGATCAACTAAATTCCTACAAGATACATCCATGTGCGATCTTTTGTGTGACCGCAACAAATGGATCTTCGAAGGGGTTTTAATCAACTCATGATTATGAACATCATGAAAGGATTTGATGCCCCACACTTCATTGGAGATTCTATGAACTTTCATTCGAGCCATACAACCTTCTCTCTCATTTTTCCGTCGGTTTACTTCTCTCCCTACCTCTCTCTTATCAGTTAAGCTTTTGAACCCTTCTTTGTTGCAAACATAAAGCCTCCTCGTGATATTACCATCTTTTCCCTTTGCAGTGGATGACCTTCGAATGGAAAACCTTCCCTTTCTGCGTATACATTATAAAGTCCCACGCCTCTTCTGCTGTACGAAATTGCATTCCAACATGTGGTATTCCTCCATCTACGTTAGTTGCACTATCTTGTTCTTCATTCTCAGTTGGTATCGCGTGATCATGCATAAATGGTTCGCTTTCTTCCATCTTCTAAAATAGAAACATAAAAAAAAACATTTTGCTGAAAAATTAAATTACGTAAATGCATATCAAATTCCTTTTCAACAAACCCTAAAAAATTAAAGAGGATCTCTGAAATTAAGTAAATTTTTGAGGATATCAAACCTCAAACCCTAAAAAATAAAATTTAGTAAATGCATACGAATTTCCTTTTCAACATCAAACCCTAAAATTGATTAACGTCCTAAATTGTTACCATGGATTCGAATTCTCGGGCTCGGAGAGGTCTAGGGTTTCGAAGAGGCGAGAGAAAGTGGCGAGAGAGAGAGGTGAGAAGTGAAATCCACAAATTTAGGAGGATGAAGAGAAGAAATGGACCTTAATTTCTCAGTGTTCCGGCGGTGGAATTAGGGTTTGAGGTGGGCGGTCGACCTCCTCTTCTCGTCGACCCTTCTTTTCTTCCTTTGTTTTCGTTTCTTCTTTCCCTTCTTTGTTTTCGTTTAGGCTTTCGTTTTTGGTCTGGAGAGAACCACATGAGCGACCCTGTTCTTTACTTCCTTTTCATCAGTCAACCATTGGATTTAAATCCAACGTTCCAGGCTCGCGCGACCGCAGGGAGGTGGACCTGAGGTCGACCTCAGGTCCATTTTGCCGTATATATATATATATATATATATATATAATATATATATTATATATTATATATATATATATATATTATATATATATATATATATATATGCTTATTTGAATATTTCTTATATATTTTGGGATATATATTTTGTTTGTTCATCTTTAAGAGCTTGGTTAGTGGATATTTATTTTACTTGCCTAAAGATGATATTTTGTTTTAAATTTGGAACCTTATATGCATCGATCAAAGGAAAGAAAAATGCATATCTTGGATATCCCTTAGATCTTGTGATCATTTATTTTATCTATCTTTGCATATAAATTATTTTTGAACTAGATATGCATATTTTAAGGGAAAGCAAATCATTGTTTCAATTTATTTCCTTAATATGTTGTATACCTAGTTCAATCATGGACCTATATTTTGTTACTTAATTCTTATCAATTATGTTCATGATATTTGATTTATGAAGGGTTTATGATAGAATATGGTTATTATTATTTTCTCTTCTTGATTCTCTCATTTTATATAAGTTTTTAAAAGTTATCTTGCCAAATATATTTAATTATCCTAATTGATGATTTCTTTGAGCTTAAATTGATTTGGCTTTTCTTATTGATATTTTATCTCAAAGTTCATGATTATTTCATTTATATTAGTCATACTTTGCGGAGGAGCATTCAAGTTGACTGAATTTCTCATTCTTAAGTATTTTGTCTCCATTATCTTCATGTTTATCGATATTCATATATCATGCTAAGGTAATTGAGTTCAAATGCATGAACTTGGGTAAGTAGATATCCTATATCTATTTTGAATTCTTTTTAATGATTATACTCTTTATGGAAGTGATTCACTAATTTGTGTGGACAAAGTGTGAATCATATTTACTTTTTGTGATCAATGTTAAAAGTCTTATCATATTTTTTGATATTTTATATTAGTATATACTAGATCTGCGAATTTTTAATCCTCATAGATTATTTATGACCAATGATTGATTTCTACTGTATTGGTATCTATATTTATAAAATTCTTTATTGGTCTCTTTCAAAACTATAGCTATATTTTTTTATCAGATTTTGGTTTGAACCATGATCGTTGATTATTTCTGCCTTCCTTCTGTTATGATGGATTTTATTTTATATCTTATTACAAGGGAGCTTATTTTTTTATCATGTCAACGGAAAAGAAATAAGTTTAAGTTAGCACATAATATTCTATTAATGTGTTATTAGTGATACATGCATCTATCGTATCTATCTTAAACTTCATCGATTTGCCATAATAAAAAAGAGGGAGATTGTTAGCCCAATGATTGTGTCATATTTTTTAATATGGTTAATCAATTAAATTTAACATTGTAATGTCACTAATATTCATGCAATCACTATACTTAAACTTAGCATTGTCCAAATATATTAAATGTTATCCAATTTGCTACTGTATACTGCCTTGTTCGTCTAACATTTATTTGCAGACAAGTAGTAAGAAAGATTGAACATGGACATGCAATAAAAATAATGATGAGCCAAAATGGCATTATACAAGAAGATTTCTCTGAACCGCACAACGATCTATTAGAGACCTCGCACTCGGTGGTTCTGCTGTCTGATTAGCACTGGGGTCGAGGGGGCAGCGTCCCACGTGGAGGTTCGAGGACGAAGCCCACGAAAGGTATTCAGATTCCAAATCTGTTTATCTTTGGACAACTACCGTCAAGGAAAAAGGCGTCATCAAAAGACTATTGATTTTTATATTTATTTATGTATTTTATACTTTATTGAGTCTAGACAATTTGTACATCGGGCTGATTTGGCACTTGGCTTAGCTTTTCGTAAGCTCCACCAAAAAGCCTACATAAAGTCTAATCAATCTTGTTCATTCAGTTCACAAAAAATTCACACAAAAGCCTACTCCAAAAGAGCCCAAAATTCACTCAAAAATAGCCCAAACCCACTCAAAAAGAGCCAAACTATTCTGAATACTGGACAACCGAACTCGGACCGAGTTCTGCCCGAACTCGGACCGAACTTGGTCTCCCTGACCCAGTATTCCATTAAATCACATCATCCTGTTGAATCGGCTCCAACGTTCGATTTTTTGAATGTTAGGTAACCGAACTTTGCCCGAGTTTGGTCCCCAAAAACACTGTAAATAAAGTTGAGAATTCTTCATTCTACTCATCTCATTCTATTCTCTTCTCTTCTATTCCTTAAGAGTTCTCAGAGCTATTTAACATTCCTATCTTAGCCTTTACGGCTCCTAGCCAAGCAAGTACTAGTTCGGTTCGATCTAGAAGTTGGTTCGAGTTGTTAAAAAAGGCTTAAAAACCAGTTCATTTTCTTTTATTGAAGTCGGCAAGTCCTTCGAATTAAAGGCATGCAGTGTGAAGTAGTGCTCTTCGGATAAAAGCACACGTTGTAAGGAGTTACAAGCACTTCGGCTTCAAAGCTTGTGTTTCACTGCATAGTGGATTCAACATCGAGCTAGAGTACTCGATATTGGACTAGTCATCTCAGAGGGAAACAAGTATAAAGCTTTGTGTTTGCGTTTAATTTTCTCTACTCATTTACTTTACACATTTACTTATACTGCTTTGCTTCATATTAGTTTGATTACTGCCTAAATATTTTTAAGTGGTGATTATCATTCCGTTGCACACGCACACTCTATTCACCTCCCTCTAGAGATGCTCAACGGTCCTACAGATAATGGTCTATGCTCCTACCGTGATACGTCGCTGGCATTTGTCGTGTGACCTTATTTCTGTATATCGAGAGCTGAGCGTGACAGACCCTATAAAATTTCTATTTTGACTTCACTCGAATAAGATATAATACAAAATTTTCTTACACCAACAAACTCTCCCACATTGTCCTAATTTCCTCATAAAAAGAAATCACTAAAATACCTAAATGAGATAAAATTATAGAATAAAATTAAGAAATTATATTGCTATATTTTTTATGTATAGTTTTATAGATAATTCTAAATGAAATGAATTAATAGTTTCATTTCCATTTTCTTTCACTTCAAATTTTTAAAAAAAGTAATAATCATGGGTTAAATTGCAAAGAATTCCTGATACATTATAATATTTAGGGGCGATTCCAGTAGGATTTGAATACAAATAAAAATTTGACCATCTAACAAAGGAAAAAAAGAACAAATTGATCTTGTAGGAGTCACAATCTTTTTCCAATTTCTTCTGGAAAAAAATTATTCATTGCTTGTCGAGTTTTGCAAATATTAAGGAATAATTATTCATTTCTTGTCGAGTCACAATCTTTTTTCAATTTCTTCTTAAAAAAATTATTCATTGCTTGTCGAGTTTTGCAAATATTCTGAAATATTAAGGAATATTCAAAATTTTAAGGAATCGACCTGATTCAATCTCTAAAATTATTTTTCTCTCTTTTCCTTCTTTGCTTAGATTTAGCCATCTTATTGAAAAAACCATGATGTCTCTATGGCCACGAACCCCACCCGTGCACCCATACCCCCCCCCCCCCCCCTTACACACACCATATTGTTCGGTTGTTATTTATATTTTGTATAGTAAATAATTATTTTTCATTTATCTTTCGTATTTTCCACCCAAAATATAACTTTTAATAATAGCTTTAGAGGTTGTTTGATTGCCTATAATTGAAAATTATTTACAACAAATATGTTATAATTAGAGTTCTGCACATATCTCTATATCTCAATCCACATAATTAATATAACAAGAATGAATATAATATAGTAAAGTCGGCCATTGATATCCTTTGTGTCTAAATAAGCACAATAAAGAATAACATGGACATATACACTAGGATACAAAAGTAGAATAAGTACATGCATGTACATGAAAAAAAAGATAACTAATCCAAGTTTTGACTTTAAACGATATGTGGATCTAAGTATCTAAGAAAGAGCCCTTCCGCTTATTTTGTCTTTTTAATCATTTTCTCTTCTTCTTTTTTTTTAAGATTTTATGCTTTTTTGTCTTTTTTTTCATTTTTGAAGATTTTTTTTTCTTTTCAACTTTATATTTTTTGTCATTTTCTAAGAATAATTTTTGTTTTTTTTCATTTGTTCAAATTTTTAAGATTTTTTATGTCGCCATTTCTCATTTTTTAATCTTTTTTATTTTGTTTAGTTTTATCCGTTTTTATTTTTATTCTTGAATATTTATATAGTTACCAAACATGAAAAAATATATTTTTTTGTAAATTTAATTTAAAAAATTTAATTTTTGAAAATATAGAATTTTTTACTATATAGCATTCCGTGTAAGAAACGTCCCCTTAATATCATGTGAGCTTTTAATTTTATTTCATGGGTAATAAAAGTAGTTTTTTTTTTCTTGCCATCTTATTTGGTACCATTTTGTTTTTAGGCAACTAAGCTCCATTTTTTTTTTGGTTATTTAGTTCTGTGGCTCTGGCCATTGAATTTTCTTGCTCCATCTTCATCAGTGGGTTGAGGTCTAAAACTCCCCTAACTGTTACGGATAAACATGTCTGGGAGCCCAAATAAAGCAGCCCAGTTACTAGGTTGGATCGGGTCCGGACTATCCAGCCCAAATCAAACCCTAATTCCAGACCCAATCTTTCCCGCGCAAAATAGATAAGAGAGCAAACGCCACAGCTGTCTTCTTCTTCTTCCATGGAAAGAGTCGGAGTCGACAACAATGGCGATGTAGAGAAGGACGAGGAGTAAGAGGAGAGTACGAGCTCCTCAGAGACCACTTCCGTCTCTCCGTCGTCTCCATCGCCGACGCCTAAGGTCCACTCTTCTCTCGTTCTCTATCTATTCTTTTGGGGAGCAGCGAAGAAGCAAGGGATGGAGATCGAGGAGCCGGTCTTCGCGTGCATCTCCGACCTGGCTTTTAAGCTCACCGGTGAAGCCATATAAACCCTATTCTATTCTACTCTTGATTAATTTTTATTTTATTGATTTTTTTTTTGTAAGAGCTCGTACTTATCAAAATATTACCAAAATATCGCACTTCGATAAATAATCAAATCACGTTGTGAAGATGGGATTTATAGATGATAACATTGCATTCTGTAAACACGATTTAAATAATGCATTTTGAAAGAAACAATATAATATCCATGATTCACAATAGAACTTCGGAAAATCATGTTTTGGAAATGTAATTTAAATTAAAAATACGTGCTGCGCGGACTTTTTTTTAAACATTGTTAAGTAGGAATTGTTTGTGAAAATTCTAAGACACAAGGACACAGCAAGACACGACATAAATTATTGAATGGATGCTGTCTCGCCAGAGGTACATTAACTCTTCGATTGGTTCCTCTTTTGGGATTAAATGCGTACATCTAGGAAATGAAACATACACCATTGTTGGTGCTAAATAGGAAAAAACACAAGGAGAGGGAAGAGAGAGACAAAGCTTGCTGTTAAACAATGCTATTCTAGATGTACTTTGTTATTCGAAATGATGGCCTTTATATAGCCAAAACAGACAACATAAATGACAAAAGATCAGGAGCAAATAGCTCCTAAAAGTGTGCTTTATCACACATCTCCCGCACATGATTAGGGTCCACCTAAAGACTAGGATTTTTGCTAGAGACTAGGAACATGATTAATTCCAACAAATCACCCCCCTAATCCTGTTGCACATAGTCTTTTGTCATGAGCCACGTCTTGTGCTAGACGACGCCGCCGTGCTCGTCCTCCTTGATCTTGTAGATCCATTTGAGATTGATCAGCCATGCGCCAGGTGGCGGTCCATGCGGCCCTGGGTGGTCACCATGTTCTGCTGCGTGGGCTCCGGCAGTTCTGGAAGACGACGCGGCTGTCCCCAAGATAAAGTCGATGGTGCCGGAGATGTGCAGTCGCGGTAGAACTGCCTGTAGTTCTGGACGTACATGGTGTCCTGGTACCCGTCCATCATGCAGTTGTACACCACCGCGAAGTCCGAGTTGATCCGGAGCGCCACGGCCTGGTACCCCTCGGGCCCGGTCGAGTTCACGAACCCGATGTCCCTCGCTATGAAGTTGTGCCCCGGGACGCCCACGGTCGCGGTCTTCTAGGTCTTGGTGCCGTTGATGCCGTAGTTGGAGTCGTAGGTGATGATGGTCTTGTCCGGGCCGTCTCCGATGAACACGATATTGGGCTTCTTCTTCTCGATGAGTATCTGCTCCCTGTAGGTCTCGTCAACCGCGACGGAGATGGCAGCCTTGAGCACGTCCCTGGGCTCGAGGTTGTCGTCCGGGAGGGCCTTCGAGAGGCTCTGCTCGTAGGACTTCTGGTAGTCGGTGGAGGAGCAGAGCATCTGCACGGACTTGGCGCCCGTGTGGAGTGCCGGTTTGGGCTGGTGTCACTCCCATTTTTCATTATACATATTTTTCAGGATACGTATACGGATTTCTGACAATTGTCAGGTGGTCCGTATTTTGACTTATCTTGCTTAGCTTAGCCTTGGTTTAAATTTGACTTGATTGGTTCAACTTGGTTCAACTTGACTTAGCTTGGCTTGGTTTGGTTTATTTTGGGTTAAAATGAGAGGGGTTGCTATATAAGTCAACTTCTTCTCCTCCTCCATTATTTGTATTTACTTCTTCATTTACTCCTCCCACCTACCAAGCCTAGGCAAGTGCAACTTGCTTCATGATGGATCTCAAGTTTTATTGTTCAATTCTCTTCCTTACTTGATTCTAAGCCTCTTTAGAACTTGGCATTTTTGGATTTGATGGATGGATTCTTGTAGATCTAAGTTTGTAACTTTTCGTTTTTTTTTGTTTTGATCTCTAAAACTTGGTTATTTTCGAAAACTAATGGTTCTGTGTTGTAGAGAATTCAATTTCATGCAGTTTTGGTTTTTGTTTCGCTTGATTTCGACTTCGGATGAGGAAGTTATGGCCATGGCAAGTTTTCGGAACTTTTATGGCTGAACTTGCTGATTGGGGACGATGACCCCCATGCGCCTGGGAGGCCATGCGCTGTGAAGTCCCGGCAACGCATCCCTTAACTCCGAGCGTGTCATGCGCGTAGGTTCCTTACGCGCATGTACTGAAGACGCAACGTGAGTTTCCCACGCGCCGATGTGCAGGAATTCCCACGCGCCGATGTGCAGGAATTCCCACGTGCGGATTGTGCAGGAATTCCCACGTGCCGATGTGCTGGAATTCCCACGCGCCGATGTGCAGGAATTTCCACGTGCCGATGTGCAGGAATTCCCACGCGCCGATGTGCAGGAATTTCCACGCGCAGATTGTGCATGAATTCCCACGCGCCGATGTGCAGGAATTCCCACGCGCGGATGTGCATGGATTCCCACGCGTCGATGTGCAGGAATTCCCACGCGCGGATTGTGCAGGAATTCCATGCGCCGGAATTGCTTTATTTCACTGTTTTTGCCTGTTTTAAGTTGTTTTGTAGCTAGAATCTTGAAAAACTCAAAACATGAAAGTTGTAGATCTTTTCCTTGGCTTCAGAATATGTCACTAGTTATTTTATGCAAGTTTCTCTCATTCATGATAATGTAAGAATAGAACGCGATAGTGGCCCGCTGTGGCGCACTCTTGACAAGTAAACTGACATGATATATCTTGACATGCTGTTATGACAGCAAGCCTGACATGACAAGTATGAAAGACCTGGACACCGTGGACGATTGTGTTTGTACAAATAAACTGGTACTGTCTTGCATCATGTCTAGGATGGGGATCCCTGAGTACCACGGTCAGGGGTACCTACTGAAATTGACTAAGGCTAATTAACTAGAATGATTCAGTAGTCATGAAGAAATTTTTCCAGCTACATGCAATCCCGTTATCTGGGCGCACTAAGTGGACTCGTAGCCTACCGACGAGTAGGGCACATTTCCAGCACACCGTCAAGTGTTGCACCCTTCTTAAATGGACATTCGACCTGGATAACCTGGATGGGCTGCAGGGCTTGTGGCTGTGGGATGATCTCATTGCATCTTGCTAGTAATAGACTTGTGATAACCCTAGTTAGTTAAAGTATCAAACCGTACTCCTTGCTTGGCCGTGATTGATTGAATGAAGTCTAGCCCAGCTTCGACTTGTCCTGATCCTGTACAAATTGTGACAGGACATGATTTATTATGCTTGCCTTAACAATAAAGATCAGGGGACCAGTTCTGTTCAGGCGAAGGGTTACAACCCCGGTCCTTGTTTGGTTTAAGGGTTGTAACCTTGTTCCCGGAGCAGTTCTGTGTCTTCTCTTCGTTTATTGTCTTATTGCATCCCCTGCCATGCTTGTCATGTTTTATCTTACCTCAGTAACAGGATTATTTATACTGGCCTTAACAATAAAGAATAGGGGTCCAGTTCTGTTCAGGCGAAGGGTTACAACCCCGGTCCTTGTTTGGTTTAAGGGTTGTAACCTGGCTCCCGGAGCAGTTCTGTGTCTTCTCTTCGTTTATTGTCTTATTTCACCCTATCATGTTTTACCTTACCAACAAGTAGTTGAGACGGGTTTCTGTTCAGGCGAAGGGTTACAACCCCGGTCCTTGTTTGGTTTAAGGGTTGTGACCTGGCTACTTGAATGGTTTCTTCGTACTCAATTTACTGTTGTTATCTTTATTACTATCGGTTTCGCTTATAATCATCTGTAATATTCTATTGTGATATGCTGGTTTTAGTTCCTAAGTGAAGTCTCCTTTGTGGCACTTGCTCTTTCTGGGGTCTGACCCAGCTGGTTTTGTATGGCCAGATAGCGGAGCAGCTCTAGAGGATCTACCGACCTTCCAGCCAGATGGTGACCACCAGGCGTAACCCTGGCAACGAGTGGATTTCGTTTTGTCCTCCCACTTTATTGTAAAATTATTCTTTTCAGGCGTTTAGCTGACGAGCACGTGTTTAGCTCGATTGCACCTTTATTTACTGTCTGCCTACGGACTGTAACATGATTGGCAATCCTAGGGTTGATCATGTATTGACTAAAACTCTTGCTAGTCCCGACATTTTGTACGACTAGTTTCATGATCATCCAATATGTAATGTATGGGACGCCTTACTATTGTATATTTGATGTTCTAATATCTTGTGACTGTTACTACTTGCTTGTGATTGAGACAATAGGCTTGTTTATGACCGTAGGAGACTGATGGATTGTAGTTAAACCCTCATGTATCTAGACAGTCGTGACCGTATAGCGAGGTGGGTTGCACTTCAATATACGTAGCTGGCTATGTACGCCCCCGCTCTCTAGTATTCTGGTCTAGGGCGTTACATGGTTTAAGTGGTGGCCCATGCAGGTCTTGTAAATCAAGATATGTGAGGGTTTACCGAATAGATGTCTCAATCAGTACTCGCCCTTGATCTCTACTCGTATCCTCTGAATCCCTGAATTCTTGACCTGATCACATGCTTGTATCGTTGATCTGTCCTGGTCCTTCCTTATTGTTCCCTATGTCGTCTTCTTCAGTGGCATTGTTCCTGGACCTGCCGATCAGCAAGGCGGAGCACCTCCTGTGGACCAGCAGCAACCTGGAGATCAGGCCCAGCATTCAGGAGTAGCCTCCAGAGTCGTGCCTACCGGGAGGAGAGCCACCAGTTCAGCCCGTCCAGCATGCTGAGCCCGATGATGGCACTTTGGTCGGTCTCATCAGGTCATTATTAGCTTCCCATGATCGTCGAGGAGATGCCTTGTACCAGGCGGTGGCAGACGCTTTGACCAGAGGAGGTCATCAGGGTAACAGCGCGGCTAACAGCCTCAAGCGCTTGAACCCTCCCTTCTTCGACGGCAGTGAAGATGCTATCGGTGCTGATGCTTGGCTTCAGGACATAGAGGTGATTCTAGAAGCAGCCAGGACTCCAGAAGACGAGAAGGTGGCGGTGGTGCGCCTGCAGTTGTTGGATTTTGCCCGCAGCTGGTGGGCGGCGCAGACCGTTGGATTAGTGGCACCCATTGCTTGGACAGTATTCAGAGAGAGATTCCAGACCAAGTATTTTGATGCGGTAGCTCGGTACGATCTACAGACGAGGTTCACCAATCTGAAGCAAATGGGCAGGACAGTCGACGGATATGCGGCCGAGTTTTCGAGACTTAGTCGATTTGCTCCCACACCTTCGTAGCAACCGAGTTCGATAGAGTCCAGCGGTTCCAGCAGGGGCTTCATCTGGAGATTCTATTGGCAGTGGAGCAGTTTGAGCATCAGGCTTTTGATGCAGTATTGAGAGCAGCTCGGAGGCACGAGTATACCTCCCAGAGGATCGTGGATAGGACCGGAGGTCGGAAGCGATCCCACAGCCAGATGAATCAGTCATCAGTACCAGCCCCGGCAGCCAGGGCTTTGACCATTGGAGCTCCGAGGCGGGCGGCCTCAGTGACGTCGGTTCAGCATTCAACCCCGACGCACCCTCAGCAGCAGAAGCAGAAGCATTCTTCCGCAGTGGGATGTTCACACTGCGGGAAGCCGGGGTATGTGGTATCAGAGTGTCGCAGAGCACAGGGTTTGTGCTTGGCTTGTGGTGCCCCGGACCACAGGGTGGGGAACTGCCCGAACAGGGGGAGTTCATCATCAGCCTTTTCTAGTCCTTCAGTTAGAGGACCAACACCAGTCCAGCAGCAGCAGCAGTACCCGTTCCCGAGGCCATTGCCGACGCAGGCCCAGGTATTCCAGCAGCAGAGACCGCAGCAATATGCTCAGGCCCAAGCCCTGATCCAGAGTAGGCAGAGGAGTTTTCAGCAAATGGGACCCACACCTAGAGGACATGGTCAAGTGCTGGCTTTAACCATGGGAGAGGAAGGAATTGCACCAGGTGAGGTGGTGGCAGGTACTATTCTCGTCAACACCTTTCCAGCTTCAGTATTATTTGATTCTGGTGCCTCGCATTCATTTATGTCTGCACGATTCGCGACATGGATATGATTGGAGCCTGAGTCATTATCAGTAAGGCTCAATATACTTACTGGTAACGAACTTGTGGGAGTAGATAGAGTGTTTTTCTCGTGTTGGATCGTAGTTAGCGGTAGAGAGTTCCCCGCTAGATTGATAGAGTTTCCGATGGCCGATTATGATGTGGTCTTAGGGATGGATTGGTTGAGGGACCAGTATGCTAGGATAGACTGCCATATCGGCAGGGTTGTTTTTAGCATTCCAGACGAGCCGGAGTTTTCCTTTTCCCGAGGCGAAATTGAACCTTCTCCTCCAGTATTGCGGATGGCAATAGTAGCAGTGCATTTACCTCGGATAGTCGAAGAGTTTCCAGATGTTTTCCCAAAAGAGCTTCCAGGGATGCCGCCAGAGCGGGAGATCGAGTTCACCATCGACTTAATTTCCGGAACAGCCCAAGTGTTAGAGAGAGTCTACAGGATGGCGCCGTCAGAATTAGAGATATTGTACAAGATGATTGAAGAACTTAGAACCAAGGGATTCATTCGTGCAAGTTGATCGCCTTGGGGAGCCCCGATGTTTCTTGTGAAAAAGAAGGATGGTACGTCCAGATTATGTGTAGATTATCCTACCTTGAACTCAGTGACAATCAAGAACAAATACCCTCTCCCGAGGATAGATGACTTGTTTGATCAACTCAAGGGGACAGCAGTGTTCTCGAAGATCGACTTGCGGTCAGGATATCATCAGATCAGAGTCAGAGAGCAGGACATTCCGAAGACAGCATTCAGATCCCGGTATGGGCATTGGGAGTTCCTTGTTATGCCATTTGGAGCAACCAATGCGCCGGCTGTATTCATGGACCTCATGAATCGCATCTTCTTGCCTTATTTGGATCAGTTCGTGATTGTGTTCCTAGACGACATCCTGGTCTACAGCAAAAGTGAGGCGGAGCATGAGCAGCTTCTCAGAGTTCTTCAGATTCTCAGAGAGCACCAGTTGTATGCCAAGTTCAGTAAATGCGAGTTCTGGCTCGATCGCATTTCGTACTTGGGTCATATCATCACCAGGGGAGGAGTGGAAGTGGATCCCCAGAAGATTGTGGCCATTGAGACGTGGCCGGTGCCTAGCACAGTGGCAGAAATTCGCAGTTTTCTTGGATTGGCCTGCTACTACCGGCGATTTGTTTCAGACTTTGCTCGGATTTCAGCGCCATTGACTCAGTTGACCCGTAAGGATGTGCAGTTTGCTTGGACAGCAGAGTGCCAGGATTCTTTTGAGAAGTTGAAGCGAGACTTGATGACGGCTCCCATTCTCACGCTTCCAGATGGAACCGGGGGATTCTCAGTGTATTGTGATGCTTCAGGCAGGGGTCTAGGATGTGTTCTGATGCAGCATGGGAAGGTAATAGCTTATGCGTCACGACAACTTCGTGATCATGAGAGGAATTACCCAACCCATGACTTAGAGCTGGCAGCGGTAGTGTTTGCACTTAAGTTGTGGAGGCACTACTTGTATGGGGATAGGATGGAGATTTTTACCGACCACAAGAGCCTGAAGTATGTTTTCATCCAGAAGGATCTTAACATGCGTCAGAGGAGATGGCTGGAGCTTCTTGTGGATTATGATGTCAACTTGCAGTATCATCCGGAGAAGGCCAACGTCGTTGCAGATACATTGAGTAGGAGAGCCGGAGTTTATTTCCTAACAGCGCAGCCGGAGTTGTTAGCGGATCTTCAGAAGATGGGTATAGAAGTTGTTCTCCCTTCCAGTGTGGCGTTGATGGCCAGCATGCAAGTTCAGTCCACTATAATTGAGAGGATCCGGATGGCAGAGTCAATAGATTCCAAGCTTCAGCGGCTCCGAGCAGAGTGTGAGGCAGGACGAAGACCGGAGTTATGCATTTACGAAGACGGTACACTTAGGCATGGTAAGCGTCTTTGTGTACCCAGTGGAGATATCAGACAGGAGATCATGGCAGAGGCTCATAGTTCTCAGTATTTCATTCATCCCGACGGTACGAAGATGTACCGTGATATCCGTCAGCACTTTTGGTGGAATGGCATGAAGAGGGAGATAGTCCTGTTTGTCTCTCGATGTTTGGTTTGTCAACAAGTTAAAGCTGAACATCAGAGGCCAGCTGGACTTCTTCATCCCTTGCCAATTCCAGAGTGGAAGTGGGAGCATGTAACCATGGATTTCGTGACTGGATTACCTAGATCCCCAGCTGGTCGAGATGCTATTTGGGTTATAGTTGACCGGCTCACGAAGGTGGCCCACTTTCTTCCGTTCAGAGTTGGTCAGTCGACGGCTCAGCTGACAGAGATGTACCTCAGGCAGGTAGTCAGGATGCATGGAGTACCAGTCAGTATCACCTCGGACCGAGATTCAAGGTTTACTCGCACTTTTGGCGCAGCTTGCAAGAAAGTTTGGGAACTCACCTCCAGTTCAGCTCAGCTTATCACCCGCAGACAGATGGCCAGTCGGAACGCACGATCCAGACTCTTGAAGATATGTTGCGGTCATGTACACTCGACTTCGGTGGTTCGTGGGAAGATCACCTGCACCTGGTGGAGTTCTCGTACAACAATAGTTTCCAAGCTAGTATATAGATGGCCCCGTTTAAGGCACTGTACGGCAGGAAGTGCAGATCCCCGCTAGCCTGGGATGATGTTGGGGAGAGGCAGATGCTCGGTCCAGAAATGATTGCTCAGACAGTTGAGGTGGTCAGAAGAGTCCGAGATCATCTTTGAGTTGCACAAGATCGTCAGCGTCATTGGGCCGATTTTCATCGACGTCCTCTTGAGTTCTCTATCGGCGACCATGTATTCCTGAGGATTTTGCCTAACCGTGGCGTCATTCGTTTCGGCGTACGGGGAAAGCTTAGTCCTAGGTATATAGGGTCGTTCGATATTCTGGAGCGAGTAGGTGATGTGTCCTATCGTCTCGCTCTTCCGCCGTCGCTAAGAGAGGTGCATGACGTGTTCCATGTATCCCAATTGCGACGGTATATCCCGGACCCGAGCCACATCTTGGATTATTCGGAATTGGTTGTTGGTACCAACCTTTCGTATGAGGAGAGGCCCGTGTCTATATTGGACCGGAGAGAGAAGATACTCGAGAATAAGACTATTAGTTTAGTCCGTGTTGCTTGGGATCATCACTCTTTGGGTGAGTCAACGTGGGAGCCTGAGGATGATATCCGATCGCGATATCCCGACCTGTTTGACTCGTAAGGTATAATGTCCTTCTTATGCCCTACACCCTCAGCTTCCTTGCTTGCATGAATGATTGCTTGAATGGTTGTCTAGTTATAACTTGCTTGTGATTAATATAGCTTGTTCCGACATCTCTAGCCTCTTGATTAAATTTCGAGGACGGAATTCTTTTAAGGTGGGTAGAGTTGTCACTCCCGTTTCCTATTATATGTATTTTTCAGGATACGTATACGGATTTCTGACAATTGTCAGGTGGCCCGTATTTTGACTTATCTTGCTTAGCTTAGCCTTGGTTTAAATCTTGACTTGATTGGTTCAACTTGGTTCAACTTGACTTGACTTGACTTGGCTTGGCTTGGTTTGGTTTATTTTGGGTTAAAATGAGAGGGGTTGCTATATAAGTCAACTTCTTCTCTCTCCTCCATTATTTGCATTTACTTCTTCATCTTCTTCATTTACTCCTCCCACCTACCAAGCCTAGGCAAGTGAAACTTGCTTCATGATGGATCTCAAGTTTTATTGTTCCATTCTCTTCCTTACTTGATTCTAAGCCTCTTTAGAACTGGGCATTTTTGGATTTGATGGATGGATTCTTGTAGATCTAAGTTTGTAACTTTTCGTTTTTCTTGGTTTTGATCTCTAAAACTTGGTTATTTTCGAAAACTAATGGTTCTATGTTGTAGAGAATTCAATTTCATGCAGTTTTGGCTTTTGTTTCGCTTGATTTCGACTTCGGATGAGGAAGTTATGGCCATGGCAAGTTTTCGGAACTTTTATGGCTGAACTTGCTGATTGGGGACGATGACCCCCATGCGCCCGGGAGGCCATGCGCCGGGAGGCCATGCGCTGTGAAGTCCCGGCAACGCATCCCTTAACTCCGAGCGTGTCATGCGCGTAGGTTCCTTACGCGCATGTACTAAAGACGCAACGTGAGTTTCCTATGCGCCGATGTGCAGGAATTTCCACGCGCCGTTGTGCAGGAATTCCTACACGCGGATTGTGCAGGAATTCCCACGAGCCGATGTGTAGGAATTCCCACGCACGGATTGTGTAGGAATTCCATGCGCCGGAATTGCTCTATTTCACTGTTTTTGCCTGTTTAAGTTGTTTTGTAGCTAGAATCTTGAAAAACTCAAAACATGAAAGTTGTAGATCTTTTCCTTGGCTTCAAGAATATGTCACTAGTTATTTTATGCAAGTTTCTCTCATTCATGATAATGTAAGAATAGAACACGATAGTGTTCCGCTGTGGCGCACTCTTGACAAGTAAACTGACATGATATATCTCGACATGCTGTTATGACAGCTAGCCTGACATGACAAGTATGAAAGACCTGGACACCGTGGACGATTGTGTTTGTACAAATAAACTGGTACTGTCTTGCATCATGTCTAGGATGGGGATCCCTGAGTACCACGGTCAGGGGTACCTACTGAAATTGACTAAGGCTAATTAACTAGAATGATTCAGTAGTCATGAAAAGATTTTTCCAGCTACAGGCAATCCCGTTATCTGGGCGCACTAAGTGGACTTGTAGCCTACCGACGAGTAGGGCACATTTTCAGCACACCGTCAAGTGTTGCACCCTTCTTAAATGGACATTCGACCTGGATAACCTGGATGGGCTGCAGGGCTTGTGGCTGTGGGATGATCTCATTGCATCTTGCTAGTAATTAGACTTGTGATAACCCTAGTTAGTTAAAGTATCAAACCGTACTCCTTGCTTGGCCGTGATTGATTGAATGAAGTCTAGCCCAGCTTCGACTTGTCCTGATCATGTACAAGATTGTGACAGGACATGATTTATTATGCTTGCCTTAACAATAAAGATCAGGGGACCAATTCTGTTCAGGCGAAGGGTTACAACCCCGGTCCTTGTTTGGTTTAAGGGTTGTAACCTGGCTCCCGGAGCAGTTCTGTGTCTTCTCTTCGTTTATTGTTTTATTGCACCCCCTGTCATGCTTGTCATGTTTTATCTTACCTCAGTAACAGGATTATTTATACTGGCCTTAACAATAAAAATCAGGGGTCCAGTTCTGTTCAGGCGAAGGGTTACAACCCCGGTCCTTATTTGGTTTAAGGGTTGTAACCTGGCTTCCGGAGCAGTTCTGTGTCTTCTCTTCGTTTATTGTCTTATTTCACCCTATCATGTTTTACCTTACCAACAAGTAGTTGAGACGGGTTTCTGTTCAGGCGAAGGGTTACAACCCCGGTCCTTGTTTGGTTTAAGGGTTGTGACCTGGCTACTTGAATGGTTTCCTCGTACTCAATTTACTGTTGTTATCTTTATTACTATCGGTTTCGCTTATAATCATCTGTAATATTCTATTGTGATATGCTGGTTTTAGTTCCTAAGTGAAGCCTCCTTTGTGGCACTTGCTCTTTCTGGGGTTTGACCTAGCTGGTTTTGTATGGCCAGATATCGGAGCAGCTCCAGAGGATCTACCGACCTTCCAGCCAGATGGTGACCACCAGGCGTAATCCTGGCAACGAGTGGGTTTCTTTTTGTCCTCCCACTTTATTGTAAAATTATTCTGTTGAGGCGTTTAGCTGACGAGCACGTGTTTAGCTCGATTGCACCTTTATTTACTGTCTGCCTACGGGCTGTAACATGATTGGCAAATCGTAGGGTTGATCATGTATTGACTAAAACTCTTGCTAGTCCCGACATTTTGTACGACTAGCTTCATGATGATCCAATATGTAATGTATGAGACGTCTTACTATTGTATATTTGATGTTCTAATATCTTGTGACTGTTACTACTTGCTTTTGATTGAGACAATAGGCTTGTTCATGACCATAGGAGACTGATGGATTGTAGTTAAACCCTCATGTATCTAGACAGCCGTGATCATTTAGCGAGGTGGGTTGCACTTCAATATACGTAGTTGGCTATGTACGCCCCCGCTCTCCATTATTCTGGTTCTGGGGCGTTACAGCTGGTCCTCGGTGCTCTCTTCCTCCGTGGTGTACACGATGGCGACGGCGCCCACCACGACCATGAGGAGGAGGAAGGCGGAGGCGAGGAGGAGTTTGGGGCTATTGAAGAGGCGGTGACCGGACCGCGAGGGCTTCGTCTTTGGCGCGGAGAGGAGGAGGCTGGTGTCGATCGGGGAGGAGGAGACGCTGATGTTGGAGAGCAGCTTCGTCTCTGGCGGCTCCCGAGTTCTCTCTTTCTCCACCTCTCCCACGAACCGATTCGGCGCCATCAGCATTCTCGATGACAGGGCGATCATCTCCGCTTCCGGATCAGGCATCCTGGTGAGGTTGAGATTCTTCATCGGCTTCTCTGTCTCCGTTTTCTGCGCTCTGTAACTCCGGCGGAGTAGAGAAGCAATCGACGACGTCGGTGTCGAGGTACCACACAGCATCGTGGTGGTCGTCGCGGACACGGTCGTTGTCGTCGGACTTGTTTGTGAAGGTATTCCACTCCGAGGCCTCGCCGACGGAGTGATCCTTCAGAACCAGTCCACACTCCAGGCAGAAGATGTCTACGCCTGAGCGGTCGAACACCATCTTCGTGCTCTTCTTGCAGTCTCGACAATAGTCAATGGAGCCGGAGTCGAGGTACTACGCATCGATCGTGACCCGATCGGATTCTCCGATTGGCCGAATCTTCTCCTCGTTGAGGAACACGCGTTGCACCCCCGTGCTCGGTGCGTCATGCACTCTGGGCCCGTCGAAGTCGTTGTCTGTCGCGGCTAGCAACAGTGCCGGTTGCTCCTCGGCTTGTGCGATGTGCGCTTCCGCCACCTTCTCGCTGTCGCGTTTTGCCTTGCGACATTCCTTCGCCCAATGACCAGGGATGCCACAGTAGCGGCATTCCCCCTTCCTTCTCATGCCAGAGCCACCCCCGCCACCGCTAGCTGAGGGCTTGTCCGTGTTCATCGCCTTCGGCTAGTTTTTGCCGCCCCCCGACGGTCCACCGCTGCGCTCCTGTGATTTTTGTCGTGCCATCCACTCCTCTTCGGTGAGAAGCAGGTGACCGCCGACGGAGCCGGAATCCTCCAGATCGTTCCGCTCCTCCACCACGAGCAGTCGGCCGCAGAGTTCTTCAAGCGACATGGTTTTTGTGTCAACCAATGACTCGATGGCGAGCGCCATTTGCTTGTACCGTCGAGGCACACTCCTAAGAAGCTTGAGCACAACCTTGTGCTCGGTGATCGGATCACCTAACACCTCCAGGTCGTTGACGATGGCGCCTAACCGCATGGCGAACGACTCGATCCCCTCGCCGTCCTTCAACGCCAGGTTGTCGAACTCGGTCCGGCGCGTCTGCGCCTTCGCCTCCCGGACACGCTCTACGCCAATGCGCATCGTCTTGAGCGTGTCCCATGCCATCTTCGCCGTCTCCATCACCACCAAGGTGCGCACCAGCTCCGGTGGCACTCCGCGAAGGATCGCGGCGAGTGCGCGCCAATCGTCGCGAGGCTCGCCGATGCCGGTGTTCACCACATCCCACAGGCCTTGCGCCTGCAGCTGCACCTTCACGATCAACGCCCAGTCCGAGTAGTTTGTCCGTGTGAGTAGTGGAGGATGCATCCAACTGTCACTCTCACGGACAACCCTCTCGACCACGTGCATCTCTCTCTCGTCGCCTGTGTGACTTGTCATGGGCAGCGATGTGGAAGAAGATGTGCTGGTGTCACTACCTCCAGGAGTACGTGGCCCGTACTTTGGCATGAACGGATCAAATGCTCGACCAAACTTGGCTCTGATACCACTTGTTGGTACTAAATAGGAAAAACACACAAGGGAGAGGGAAGAGAGAGACAAAGCTTGCTGTTAAACAATGCTATCTAGATGTACTTTGTTATTCGAAATGATGGCCTTTATATTGCCGAAACAGACAACATAAATGACAAAAGATCAGGAGCAAATAGCTCCTAAAAGTGTGCTTTATCATACATCTCCCGCACATGATTAGGGTCCACCTAAAGACTAGGATTTTTGCTAGAGACTAGGAACATGATTAATTCCAACAACCATTATCTCTAGCATGTAATACTATGTCAGTATGTTCATTGTTGGACCGACATGGACATGGCACGATATAATGCGAATATGACACACCATGCGAATATGACACACCGATACTGAAAACCTGAAAACTTCAGGGCCCAGCATTCTATATATAAAATGATAACAGCAAGCATAATAAACATTGTTAAGTCCAAAACCATGGCTCTTATATGTGTTTCTTCCCATTTGGGAAAAGAATTATTACATCCTATATGCATAATTGTTATTTGACTTATTTGTTTGATTTTCATATTTAGAATTTTTTTATGGTTACTACCTAGGCATAATATTAACGTTGTGTCTATTGGAGAGTCGACGAGAGGAAAATTGAAGCATACCCATGTTTTCAGTATCCTATGTTTGTTATTTTTGGTGTTTTGACATTGCAAATCATTAAACTGCAACTCTTATATGGGTTTCTTGTCATTTGGGTAAATCGGGGTTGTATATTTAGGTGGATCTTTATTATTTTAGTGCATCTGTTGTTTTCTCAGTCTAGATTAAAAATATTTAGCATATAAATGCAATGTGCATGTCCTTCTTTGAAGCAGATTGAAGTATACCCACATTTTGCAATTTGTAATATCTTGTGCTATTTTGGGGCCTCAACACTTAAAAGTTTAAATATAAAATCCTAGTTTAAATTCTTATATCGGTTTCTTCCTATTTCAATTGGTTTATTTAGATCTATATTGCCCTATTATTTTGTGTGATTTATGTTCCTATACTATGTATATATATTATCTAGAGAAAATGTTCACGTTGATCCATATATTGTGGGATAATAATGTGTATGAGGTCTAGTATGCAATATGCTTGTTATATAAGTTCAACTTAGGGGTGAGCATTATTCGGTTTTGGACTGAAAATCGAACCGAATCGAATAAGGGATTCGGTTCTATTTGAAAAAAATTCGGTTCGGTTTTGAAAATATTACAAAAATTTATGCGGTTTCGGTTTTGTTGGGTTTCGGTTTCGGTCCAAAACCAAAAACCGAATAAGTCTGTAATTTTGTAAATACTCTTAATTCTATGTACATGTTGTAGTTAAAATGTATTTATTTTAAAAGCAACAATTCTATTTATATGTTTTGAAACCAAACTTTGCTATTTAACTAGTCTAACTTTGGATGCAAATACAACAAATGTATGTATAAAAACTGTAATTTTAATATTATTAACCACGATTTCAACTTTGGACCCTACCCATTATACAATAGAAAGAGTCCAACTGAACAAACCGAATAAACCGACTTGTTATTCGGTTCAGTTCGGTTTCGGTTTTGGCTAATTTCGTTTCGGTTTTGGATTTTTAGAATTTCGATTTATTCGGTTTTGACTATTTCAGTTCGGTTGAAATCGAATAAACCGAACACTCACCCCTAGTTCAACTTCTAGTACTTTTTGGCTTAACATCGACTTGCAAAGAAAGGGCCATGATCTTGGGATTTTGTGGAGTGGGGTTGGGCTATATCATTTAGGTAGTTTCTATGTTGGTAGTTATATAAGTTTGAATGATTGGAGGATTCTTTGTACAAAGGTCATTCTTTGTTAGAAAGCTCCATTTCTTAGGGGTTATATGAGTTCATGAATTCCTTGAGGCTCGTAACAATTAACTGATCTTGATACATCTACAGCTCCTACCCACTACTCATATCTTTGTATCAATTATTCATCTGTGTTCAAGTAGTTCATTACTGTATGAATAATTAAATAAGATTCCTGGAAGAAAGAATATGTTGTTGACAGTGTTCTAAAAATCGAACCGTTTAGCCGTCTAGGTTCTAAAAATCGAACCGTTTGGCCGTCTAGGTGCCGCCTAGACGCTAGACGTCCCTAGGCCGAAGCGAAAACTTCCTATTCGGCGGTATATTGCGGTTATGTCTTAGTGCAGCAATGTTCGGACATGTCCGACGTCTTGTGCGTCTATGTGCGCTTGTGTTGGAAGGCTATTGAGAGAGTGTTTGATGCTTAGGAGTTGTGATATATTTTTATGTTTTGTCATGATATGTTTTGGATATGTTTGATGGATCATAGAATGTTTTGGATGCCTTATTGTTCATACAAAAGTAAAAAATACAACGAAGTTGTTTTATTGTTCATACAAAATGATAGTTTGAACAAATGTTTTCATTCTTGCAGCGTTGTAGAAGTGTAAGGTGTTTGAAGTACCCTGTAATAAATAACAAGAGACATTTAGAGATGATAGAAATATTAAATAGAACCCAAATTAGTTAAAAAGAAAGTACTACAAAAGTTGTTGCAAGGGAGTAGGAGGAAAAAAAAACTACATAATACCTATTTGACGTCTAGACGGCCTAGACGTCCGTCCTGCGCACCGAATCCGCACATCGAATTTTAGGTCACTCGGTGCAGATGAGACTTATATGTTCACCTCGTGCAGATGGGACTTATCTGTTAACCTCGGAGATACAAAATATCACATAAAATTGACACTTTCAACTAGTTGAAAATGGCAGGCCACTATTCTACAACTAGACAGCTTGGTAGGGTAGCTGATGGATAGATACGGACAGTGGGTCATGGTTGTGAGGGTCCATTCTAGGTGTGGGCTTCCTGACTGAGGAAGGACCACTCATTAACTATATCTATGCCGCGTATAGTTGCTACTGGTTATGGTTATTCTTGTACTGTTGCTGCTTACTTTGCAAGGTGGCTCATGAAATGGTTTGGCATTGGATGGATGGTTGGTTTGTAGCCTGGGGAGCCATGTTAATACATCGGCTAAAAGAGGCAGACTTGGAAATGGCGTCCTATTCATATAATAAATTGATACCAGTAAATTAAAGCTCAGCTAATTGTTACCACATGCTTATCAAATTGTTATGATTAATCAAACTAAATTTGCCATCTGTGGCAATGGAAATATAATCTTTACCAAAATTTCAAAATAAACCTATCCTATTATTCATCAAATTAGTTCTTACTAACCATTTCAAGACATAAGTTAGCCTATGGTTCTGAATCTGACAATGAAGTAAGATGGTTTAATTACGATTTTTTAAAAGATTCATGAAGATTCTTTACTTGAGAATTAATCTTTTCCTTGCTACTAGAATACTTGCATAAGGCATTGGTTTGGTGTAGCAAGGGGGCACTGTGAGCTAGGATTTTCCACTATCTTGTATGAGCATTAGGTGAGTAAAAGATATCGGTTTTCTGTTCCCTTATTTTGAGCATGTATAGTGATGTGGTATTGCAACAGTAGAAGTGACTTACAATGCAAGATGAGCTGAAGATGCATGTCCAAGAAGAAGAAGCCGATCATTATGTTCTCCAAAGCAAGCAGGTGCTCAAACTATTAAGGGCGTTTAATGAGGGAGCAGATAGGGGTGCAACTCGGGCGGGTTGGATCGGACTTGAGCTCAACCTGAGCCCAACCCGATGAATGATAAGCC
>JANAVB010023553.1:0-48374 GCA_029216955.1 Iris pallida | reverse complement strand
GTCTTTAACTAAAATCATTAATCCTAATAACCAATTATTACCAATGTCTTATTACACTAATGGTGATTACCCTAATCTCTCCTTGATAAAATAATCAATCTAATACTATAAATACTAATGTCACTACAGGATATTAAATCCTAATAATCCAATGACATAAGGGTCCACTCTCTTAAGTAGCTAGAGCCAAAAAGTATTAACCCAACCTATTGCTATACCAATTCTGCTGTTCATTCGAACCAAGTGAACCAAGTAACCAAGCTACTGCATAATATAAGAATTCAAGCCAACTGAATGTGCAACTTAAACTCAAGAACCCAATGTCCTACTAACATCTATACCTGTGTGAACTGCTCACTATGTCCGATATCTCTCATTCGTGTCTGCTGCATCTTGACCTTACAAGTAATCAACATACTAGACACACCAGTGTAAATCCTTGAAAGAACCCATACTCCACCCTAAAATCACCAACGATCAAGAATATTTAAAATGAATTCAACTAAACCTAACCAACACTATAGCACAAGATTTCGAATACAACGGCTACTCTCTGATACCAAAGACACAACAATAATATCGAACCCTCGTCATTTAGTACATGCACTCTTATCATACAACCCATCATGTAACCTATCCTCAACACTGCGTCAGACACGGAACATGTCCCCCTATTGGTTAGAGTCCAAGACGGACACAACCAGAGTGATTCCCATGTCGACACTCAAACTGCCCCAGAATGCTACAGAGCAGGATATCAGTCGAAATGAGTATAGAGTTATACCTAAGCGATATTGTCACTTTAACATCCTTCCATAAGTCCGATATAGCGTTCTCGAGTCCCCAGCAAGACGACAGGTCCAACTAGCCATTTCATCAAACAGTTAGCGTGTACGAACCGAAAGAACGATCGTGAGTTCAATTCGAATCATATCAACTCCAAAATTGGAGAAACTATACAAGAATTAATCCAAGAAACTCACTCACAGTTCCAATCAAAATCCTGGACTCAATCAAGAAATCTGTTCATCACATGATGCCGCCGACACATGTACAGAACAGAGTAAGTTCGTTCCAAAGGAAAACTCGATCATCATCGATCGAACTGGGGATCAAATTCAAAGGAGTTAGAGGAATGATACTTACTCGATTCACAGAGCCTTCGTCTCGTCTTTACTGCAGTGCACGCTGCCATGGCCATGCTCGTGAGAAAGAACATGAAAGGAGAAATTGGGAGATCAGTTGGGAATTCGCCATGGCTTCGCCGCAATGTGGAGAGTGATGAAGAAGAAGGAGGCTGGGGTTAATTTATAGACGGAGACGGAGGAAACGATTACAAATCGACGGTCGGTCTCTCTCCGGCTATGTCGACGGTGGTCATCCAATGGTGGAGATGAGAGCAGACAGTTACGAATCTGTTACGATCGGACGGTGGATAGGAAGTGAACGATTAGCTAGGGATGGTGGAGATGACGAAGAATCTTCTAGATGCTTGAGCCCTCACCGTGCGACGCTGCCAACTTCATCGTCGTTCTCAGTCGAGTTTGCAGAGAGTGGAGGAAAGAAAAGAATTTGGAGAGAAGAATGAGGTTTGAATGAACGGAAGAGAAACTGAATTTAAGTTAACGATTGGGAATTAATGGGTCGGGTTGATGGGTGGTGGACGGGTTTTAACCCATATGGATCTACGATCCACAACAGAGTTGATGGGCTGGGTTGTGCTGGCTTCAAAATGTAAATGGCTTCTCTTGACAATAGCAATGGCTGCTCATGGCTTGGTGTGATGGTTTGGTTGGGACCTCTATTGGGCTGGTCTAGTGTTGGCCAAAAATGGTAATATAGGATTTGGCTTGGCTTGGGAACTAATGGTTGGTGTGGGCTTTAAGTAGTTTGGATGAACTAAAACTGATGATAGCTTAGAATGGCTAATAATATATAGGTTTTGGTGTTGATCAACTAGACTGAACTAGCCCAAATAATATGCAAGGAATAAATCCATAATTAAATAAAGATTAATAATAATAAAAATGATAACAAAAATGAAATTAATCAAGGCCTAAAGAATTTAAATAAAATAACTTAAAAGTTCAAATGAATCTAAATTAAAATATTCAAAGGTGTTATGAATCTCAATTTACAGAAAAGTGGGGTTACAAATCTACCCACCTTAGAAAAATTTCGTCCTCGAAATTTCAAAGGATACGACTATGAATAATGGCACGATAAAATCACTAGGTATGATCATGATTATGAGGAAATTTATTTGGCACGACTAGATGTGGAAAGAATATAAGAAATTTGAAAATAGGATAATCAATTTGTAAGGCACGAAAATTTAAACTTGGCATGATTTAAATAGAAGAACGATTTGAGTACAATTTAGAATATAATCGAAGGAATTCAATTGATTAGGTCCGTCAAGGCATGATTAAAGATGTGATCAAAATAATATAATCATGATTAAATTTTAATTACGACTAAGGATAGTCAGGATTTCGATCAAATTCAATTAGAATGATATAGTTATGATTAGTAGAAAATTTATATAGGTACGATCTTGAATAGAAAATTAGAAGGATTTTGCACGATCCAAAATAAACGGCATAGTCATGGTCAAATTTAGTCTAGGCATGATTAAGGATAATCAGCACGATCATAATTAATTGGGCATGAAATGAATCGAAGGTCAAAAAGATTTGACGCGATCTAAAACAAGCTCATGGTCAATTGAGAATTTAAGTTAATCAGGCATGATTAGAACATGATTTGGGCACGATAGATTCAAATCATTTAGGTACGATCTACTCATAACTGTTGAAATCATCTAAGCACGATTAAATTCGAGTCATGGTTGAAAATCAAGATAAATTTTGGTAAATTTGTCAATGGTGATAGGAGGCTAATCATGAATTTAGTCTAAAAATATTCGGAACTCATGCATATCCGGAATCACTTTACCTAAAATTCATGCCCCACCAGTGTGGCTGCAGTGAACTCTTGGCTCCGTGACTCAAGAATGATAGGTATCGAATAATTTCTAAACTTTACCCATGGACAAAACAACTTCAAGGGATAGAAACATAATCTCGAGAATATTTGAAACCTATACATACCTGAGATCACTTCGACTTGAGCCCCTGCCTCGCCAGTGTGCTGATGGCTGCAGTGGACCTGCAGTTTTCATGATCCAGATAAATAGCTGTAGTGCGCGGCTGCCACGCCATAGTAGGATATCGAATATTCTTTCAATGGTTATCCATTGGAATTCCAAGGAGCACCTTGATAATTCAATTCAAGCAAGCTTTTCGATTTACTAAAGAGATTCAATCACATTAGGAAGGACATGTAGTATAAATATTTGTTCTTGATAATCAAGAGATTGACTATCAAAATAGAAAAAAAGGAATCATAAGGATTGATTTAAGCCGAGAGGCATCTGCTTTCCCAATATCCTTTGATATTCAAGGATCGAGGTTAGAAGTTTAAAGATACTGGAGTAATAAAAAAAACTGACAAGAGATAGTAAGGTTCTACAGAGTGGAAGAATTATTCTCAGTCCTTGGAAGTAACTTAGGAAATATTAAAAGTAATTCTATAGAAGTTTGGAGAAGTCTTCTAAGTTGAAGCTAGCCTTATGAGTCCTCTGGTTCCAGAAGAATTTGACTTGTGGTTGGTATTGGGGAAAACCAAGGTCAAGTCCCATTGAGTGATTAGAAATATATTATAGAGTTGATGCACTAGTCATGGGAATGTCAATGGAATAAGTACTTAATACGGCTAAAGATGAGTTGAAACTCTAAATGGGGAATGGATAGAGAAATGGTTTTACGAAAGGATGGAATACACTACTAAAATACAGCAATTGGCGACGGACTATTAGCGACGGATCTTATCCGTCGTTAATAGCGACGGACTAGCGACTACCTTGTGACGGACTACCGTCAGAAAGCAATGGATAATTTTTTTTATTTTTTTGTGTCAAAATCAGTCGCACATCCGTCGCTAATTTGACGATAATTTAGCGACGGATTGATCTCCGTCGCTAATATGTCACACATTGTGGTGGCAAAGGCTGAAAACATTGGCGCGGTAAATTAGCGTCTAACTAGCGACGGACGTTCAGTCGGTAATCTAGTAGATATTTAGCGACTACCTAGTGACGGATATATCCGTTGGTAGTCCGTCGCTAAATACTGTAACCTAACTTAAATTAAACCGACGGGGGTGGGAGGGATTTTTCATTTCCCCCAAAAGACTCTCTCTCTCTTCCCTCTCTCTCATACCTAGTCCGGCGGCTCTTTCTCTCCGGCGACTCTCCCTCTCTCAGGTATGCTCTCTCTCTCTCTCCCTCTCTCTGTTTAACATATAGGGTTTTGGGTTTGGGGGAGGGGGTCGGCTGTCGCTGGGGACAGCGGGGTGGGGGAGGGAGTGGGTGCGGGGGGGGAGGGTGTTGAGGGCGGGGGGCAGGGTAGGGTTAGGGTTTCGGGGCAGGGGTAGGGTTTCGGGTGGGGGGGTCGGCTGTCGCGGGGGCCGACGGTGAGGAGGGAGGGAGGGGGGCGGGGGTGGATGGTGTTGGGTGCGGGTGTCACGCCCCAGTACCGGAATACAGGGACGGACGTAGGCCAGCTACACCGTATAAGGTACGAATACGCTATACGGCGATGACGGCTGTCAAGTCTTGCCGGGTATCCTAGCATGCAATCAATCTATGGCCTAAATCCGATCTCATGTCCACAGGCAAATCACATTAAAACAACATCAAGAGAGATAATCATATGGAAAGCGGGTAATACTCATATAAAAATCAGAAAATCCACAGTACAGAATAATAATGTAGACTAGTATACCTTCCCACAGTTCCTAGCATGGTCGGGAACTGAAGCACATCCTCCAAGTCGAATCTGGAAGATCCACAGGGTCGGTCTCATGCAATCTGGGAACAATCCAGGGTTGGTCAGGCCACCGTAGCAAGTACCAGAAAGGAAGGCTCAAGGACGGACGAAGAAAACCAGCAGGATAAAATGTAACAGAAATAGCATCTAAAAACAGTAAATAAGGTAAAGGATCCTGCGGTACCAACGCACGATTATAGAATATAAGGCAGCAATCCAACTACTAATACGTAAGTAACCAACAAATCATCACAGTCATCATAACATACACTAATGCCTGCATCGCTAACTGGAGATCGTAGTCTGTCATCGGGACAGTAATCCACCCCTACATCAAACAAGAACAAGGGAATGAAATACTGAACCGGGACAGCGTTACGCACTAGCCAGCTTAGCAAACAGCAAGCCATACAATTTATATGAATAAACGGCCACTCAAATGCCTACGGCTTTCTATGTGGAGGTTGGGTTACCCCAATAATGCAATATAGGAATCCTCAGATCGTGTTGTCCCAGCAGGGCTAGCGGGGCCAAGTATAGCATGTAAGAAGAGCACCGATCCCTCATAAGGCCACCGGGCTTTGCATGTCACTACCGGTCCCTCGTAAGGCTACCGTGCCGAGCATGCCATGTATATAATGTATAGTACATAAGTAGCGGGATATTGCCATCCACTAGTGCGAATGGTAACAATATCTGTGGCGGCCAGCCTGTAGGTCATGACTAATGTCTGGGATAAGGCTGGTAATGCACGATCTCGGGATTTCGTTCCCCCCAATGTTTCTACCAGTTTAAGTTGCCTAGATTAACCATACATTTATCCGAAATCACATGCCGTGGTCACATGATCATCCTCCTAGATGTCGTACCTCAGTACGAGAACGCTAAGTAAGAATCAACCTCGGCACCTATAGTCCCAGTTGAGATCCAGCCTTAGTGTATGAAACAAGCAAGCAATCCTAACCACGCTAAGACTATAGGCCAACTACCAGATATCGTGCAGGTAGTCATATAATATAGCTAGAATATCAAGATGGCGTCGCAATGCCATATAATCATGGAAGTAGCACCTCAAAGTGCCAACAGACAAAGGGCACCGCAGTGCAAGGTCAGGGCCAGTACCTCAAAGGGTAACTGGAATTATAGCACGGATACAGGTAGTCAGGTCTGGGACAAGAACAAATCTATCAGTCACAAGAAGTCATCTGCCCACATCGTGGCATGGATATCAGGTCAAGTACAAGACCAGAACCTCTACTATAATAACATCTCAAGCATATATGGGAGCCTACAGCTCCAATCATCAAGTCGGTCCATCCACCAGATCAATCTAACAAGAGTCTCCCCTCCATGATGGAGTTAATATCACGTCAATAAAGACAACCACCAAATACCAAGCTCATCCCCCTAACAATGCTAGGCCCTCTGACTCACAAGGATCCTCCAAGTCAATGATCACAAGCCATTAGAAAACAAGCCCCTCAACTACCAAGACATAGCAATCAAAACAGGTTCCCCAACTACCGGAATACACAAAGGTACCAGGTTTTGGACGCTTGGGAAGTCGAGTAAAAATCATATAATAATACCCTCGATATTCTCCTCGTTCCGCGAGACACTCGCACCAGTATCAAAATCCAAAAGTCCTCAAAGACATATCTGATCAAATTAGAACATCACCAAAGAACTAGCACCACTATCTAAGAATCCACTTAGTCTACCATTATCACTATCTCAATATCATATCCCCTTATAGTCAATCCTCGAATCAAATCATAATCCCAACACATGGGTCAACACTAATCAACGCCGTCGGAAGATGGCAAGGATTGTGTGAACCACTCTGGATCAGATCCACAACCCTTAAACCAAACAAGGACCAGGGCTGCAGACCTTCACCGGAGTAGAACCGCTCTCCTTACACAATCCGGCGGACAGGACAGACAATGGGATAACAAACTAAATTGGAACACCATCTAAAATAAGGGTCACAGGTCAAGAGTCCAATGGGTGATACCGTCAAAAAGGCAAGTATTGCGTGAACCACTCTGGATTAGATCTACAACCCTTAAACCAAACAAGGACCAGGGTTGCAGACCTTCACCTGAGTAGAACCGCACTCCCTACACAATCCGGCGGACAAGACATGTCAAGACGCTAGGCGACTAATCTAGTCTGGAGTCTTCCTTGCAGGCAATGAGACCAGGGATGTTATACCAAGAAGAACGTGCATGAGTTCAGTCCCGCAACCAAAGGAATGGTTCTGCCCAATCCTTCTAACCAAATTCCCAACTAGGAATTCTGAAAAAATCCGGTAGAGTCTCCTTTGTAATCTGGACGGGAGCACCCTACGAATAGGGGCTAAAACCACTCGGCGCAACCTGCCGTAGAATCGCAGAATCGCATGCTGAGAACACTAAGTCTCAGCTACCAGCAGCACTACGATATGTAATAGGAACAAATCGATAGCCGAGAACACTAAGTCTCGGCCTCCAGTAGCACTACGATCCGTACTAGAAACCACTCGAACCCGAGACCACTAAGTCTCGGCCTCCAGCAGCGCTACAATGCGTACTGGGCGCCAAGACAACATGCATAATAATAAATTAACCACCTTGCAGGACGCACCACCACACATGTTCATAAATCCCTAACCCAAGCACAATCACCGCCACAAGTAAAGTTAGCCAAAGCCGTTACCCGACCGTGAGTCGGACACGGGGCATATGGGGACAATCCGTACAAGTGAGTCGTGCTCGTATCCTCGGAGGTGTGGATGACCCATCCGACTCGTCCGATACGGTCTATCCCAGTATCGGACCAAGCTATCCTAAGTTATCATCATGGCAGTTCTACTACTAGGCTACACTACTCATGGTTATACATTTACAAGTACAACAAATTAAAATGCAATAAAATCCAGGAGAGAGGGCAAGAGCCGTCGATGAGCAAGAGATACTTGCCTAGAGGGCTCGACTAGGTAAGCAAGTCTTCGGCAGTCGCGATCCAAGCTAGCACGCCAATCGAGATCCTCAGAACATACAATAAATAGTCATCAGCACCAAATAATAAAATAATAGAACAATCACAAGAGATGGCAGAAGGCTATACCGTGTGGGTCCCTAAAGCAGTGCAGGGATCGGGCACGGAAACCGAGGCACACGGGCCGATACGGGCACACAAACAGAGACATGTATGTATATCGAGACGTGCACCAGAATTCGAGATGACTCGAGGATCAAGATGAACAGGAGACAATGTGCACGTAAATCGAGACACACACGAATCACGTAACACACAAATCGAGATGTGCACACAAATCGAGACGGCACAAGGACCGATGTGGCACGCAAAACGGAGCGAGCACGCAAGTCAACATATGCACGCAAATCGTGGCGAGGCGGAGTCCAATGGGCAAGCAAATCGATACGATACTCAAATTGGTGCGTGCACATAAATTGAGGAGACACAAGTCACGAGGAAGGCACAAAGGCCGAGGCACAAAAATCGAGGTAGTGCACAAATCGAGATGGCACGGTAATCGAGGTGCACGAATATCGAGATGACACGCACATCAAAGTACGCACAAACCGAGACGACACAAATCAAGGGGCACGCCTCCCGAGAAATATGAAAAATAAGGGAACATGCGAACCGAGTGCACGTGACCCAAGGCACATGGCCCGGGAACACGCTGCCCGAGCAGCACGGGGCCCAAGGGCATCCCGCTGCCCAAGGTGGCACTGCTCCCGAGGCGACGGTCGTTGAGAAGAAAGAAGGGAAGAGGCGGAGGAGCTGTCGGGGGTTCGGCCAGACGGGGTCGGGATCCCGCGGAGGATGGCTACGCCGGGGAAGAACGAAGAGAAGGAGGAGACGCAAAGAGGCGAGGGTGCTGCCGAGGTGGACGGCGGCCATGGGGCTCGTCCAGGCAGAGGATATAAGAAGAGAGGGGAGGCCGGAGGAGAGATCACTGGTGGGAGGAGGATGGAGATGGCAACGATGGTAGTGGCGGCGGTGGTCGCGGCTGGAGGCGGAGCGACCACGACGGAAGTGGGGCGGCGCTCGCGGGTGAGAGCGGCGGAGGCTGCCAAGGGGGTGAGGGAAGCAGGGATGGTGGTGGTGGTGGCTGCGGGAAGTGGTGGAGGCGGCGGCGCTGTGCTGAGGGCGGTCGGGGGCGACGAGGATGGTGGCAGAGGAGATGAAGACGCCGACGATGATGAGGGCGGCCGCATCTGGGAGTGGTGGTGGGAGGAGACCATGGTCGGGGGTGGTGGCCCCGGTGGGGCCAGACCAGGGAAGAGCGGAAGAGAGGGGAAGTGAGGAAGACAGAGCGTTGAGCGGGAGAGGGTGCTGGTCCAGTGATGGGGAGGAGAGAGAGAGAGAGGGGTCGGGAGAGAGAAAAAGAGTGAAGAGAGGGGGTGGGGTTCGGTTTAGATATTTTGGAGAGCAGGGGTAGCTAGGTAATTTAACAATAACAATAATAATAATAATAATAAGGATAAAATTACCTCCAAGAAAATAATAAAAATTTCAAGAATACCCCAAAAATTAAAATCCTCCAAATACAATAATACGGTCAAATACGTACTTCAAAATAGGAATATTACATCCTGCCTACCTTACAAAAATTTCGTCCTCGAAATTTCAAAATTATCAAAATAGGGTTTTCAAAACTAGTATATACATCCTACCCACCTTACAGAAATCAATTAATACAATAAGAAACGAACAAAATCTCAATATGAAAATATCAAAGGGAACACGGTCTAGCTAAATAAATCAACTCGTAAGGTAAATCCAAAACATCGAAAGAATCTCGAAAATCAAAGCCTCGCATATACGAAATAATCCCCATAAATCAAAACAAGTATAGAATGTCGAAAACAATGTCCAAAACGTAAAATCCCAACTGCATAAAAATTCTCATAAATCATAAAATACAGGATATCTGTCTCGAACCAATGACCGTAGTTCCTAATATCCGAAAAATGTGTGTCATGGTCATTCCTTGCCACGCCATCCGGAATGGCTGCAAAAGATTCACCAAAACACTGTAATCGAGCGGCTGCAACTTTCATTACCACGCCGTCAAGGTATACTAGGGTCACCCGGTACTCTCGACAAATATCCAAAACAAATCAAATCCATAACCCAAATATCCAAATCACTAAAATCATAAAATCTTTAACAATGTAATGAGAGTCCTAGAAAACAATCAAAATCGAAAATCCCGGTGAATCGTAACACACATCCAAAAATATTTTCAATAATAACCACAAGATAGCTTTTCTAGAAAAATACTCCTTATCCGTAGGAAAATACTCCAAATCAAGAATCTATATCAAAACATAATATATAGAAGGTATATCTATAATTAAAATAATATCTGAAATATATAATCATGAGTGTAGAACTGTCCGAAATCAAGGAAGCCGAATCGATACAAGAATATCCCTTGGATACTCAATAAATGTTAAAATATATAATCTCAGAGTCCAGACTAAATCTTCATTCCGCAGCAATCCATCCAACGCTCGAAGAGGGCGATAATGATACTAAGTCAACACAAAGTCAACGCATGAAAGGGATACCAAGAAATCAACCAAGGCGAAACACCGATAGAGAGTACAGAACCCAAGATAAATAATCATGTAACCCAAATGATGGAGATAACATCTCATCAAATAAGGTGATCGACATGACCAACTATAGGATCATATATATCAAACAAGGATCAGAGGTAGATAACACGAATAAGACATGGCCAAGCAAGATAGGTCCAAGTAGAGATGAGGACCAGTTCACATGTTCAAAGGAGCGAAGGACAAGTGTAACAAGTGAGAATACCAAGGAATAGTGGACTGAGATCAATAATCATGTGATACCCAACAAAATCTCAAAACGAGACCTGCATGGGCCACCACTAAAACCATGCACGCCCCAGTACCGGAATACGGGGACGGACGTAGGCCAGCTACACCGTATAAGGTACGAATACGCTATACGGCGATGACGGTTGTCAAGTCTTGCTGGGTATCCTAGCATGCAATCAATCTATGGCCTAAATTCGATCTCATGTCCACAGGCAAATTACAATGAAACAACATGAAGAGAGATAATCATATGGAAAGCAGGTAATAGTCATATGAAAATCAAAAAATCTACAGTACAGAATAATAATGTAGACTAGTATACCTTCCCACAGTTTCTAGCATGGTCAAAAACTGAAGCACATCCTCCAAGTCGAGTCTGGAAGATCCACAGGGTCGGTCTCAGGTAATCTGGAAAAAATCCAGGGTTGGTAAGGCCAACCGTAGCAAGTACCAGAAAGGAAGGCTCAAGGACGGACGAAGAAAACCAGCAGGATAAAATGTAACAGAAATAGCATCTAAAAACAATAAATAAGGTAAAGAATCGTGCGGTACCAACGCACGATTACAGAATATAAGGCATCAATCCGACTACTAATACGTAAGTAACCAACAAATCATCACAGTCATCCTAACATACACTAATGCCTGCATCGCTAACTGGAGATCGTAGTCTGTCATCGGGACAGTAATCCACCCCTACATCAAACAAGAACAAGGGAATGAAATACTGAGCCGGGACAGCGTTACGCACCAGCCAGCTTAGCAAATGGCAAGCCATACAATTTATATGAATAAGCGGCCACTCAAATGCCTACGACTTTCTATGTGGAGGTTGAGTTACCCCAATAATTCAATATAGAAATCCTCTGATCGTGTCGTCCCAGCAAGGCTAGCGGGGCCAAGTATAGAATGTAAGAAGAGTACCGATCCCTCGTAAGGCCACCGGGCTTTCCATGTTACCACCGGTCCCTCGTAAGGCTACCGTGTCGAGCATGCCATGTAGTACATAAGTAGCCGGATATTGTCATCCACTAGTACGAATGGTAACAATATCCGTGGCGGCCAGCCTGTAGGTCATGACTAATATCTGGGATAAGGCTGGTAATACACGATCTCGGGATTCCGTTCCCCCCAATGTTTCCACCAGTTTAAGTTGCCTAGATTAACCATACATTTATCCGAAATCACATGCCGTAGTCACATGATCATCCTCTTAGATGTCGTACCTCAGTAGAGAATGCTAAGTAAGAATCAACCTCGGCACCTATTGTCACGACCCGCACCCTAGAATTAGGGCACGAGAACGTAGCAACGCCCAGCCTACGCCGCAGTGTCGGCGGTAGAACGCTGTCCTAGGTCTCAATGCATCTAATAGTATAAGACTAACAGTTTATACTCCCCGAATGGGGGTGACATGGCAGAATGTAAACTCAATCACATCTAAGGTAGAGCATAAAGGAAAATAGGTAAAACATAAAATCGAAAAGAGATACAACAGATAGAAGTCTAAGTGTCTAAGGTACAAAATCTAGAAATACATCTCAAAACTCAAATACAGTAATCCACAAAATAAATACAACTCCAGACAACTGAGAAAAACTAACTAATCAACCTCTAATGGGTCTCCTCTAGGCTAGCAGGCACCTCCAAACTATCTGTAAAATTTGTCAACGTATCCTGTCAGGAAAATGAGCAAGTACAAAACACCAACAGCAGTTCCATATGAATTGAGAAATACTATAAGAGACAGTAATAATGAGATACAAGACAAAGAATATAGGCGACTTGGGAACCGTTTGAAGTCGAGTTACAACCCTTAAACCAAACAAGGACCGGGGTTGTAACCCTTCTTTCAAACAGAACTTAGTCCCTTAACCATGGCATAGTATGAAAACAGGTAGAACATGTGAGTTCGACGACTTGGAAACCATTTGAAAGCCGAGTTACAACCCTTAAACCAAACAAGGACCGGGGTTGTAACCCTTCTTTCAAACAGAACTTAGTCTCGTAATCATGGTACAGTATAAAAGACATGTATAGCATATGAGAAATGAATCATAGCATGGTGAAAGTATAGTAAGTAAAGCTGAAGCTGGAATATAAGACATGACAAATAAAGTAAAAGTGGTTTGAATTATTAGAGTGATATGTGATCGGCTAATAGGTAGTAGGGCCAAGTTATCCACTTGGCACGGCAATCCGCGGTGAACGTCAACGGAGAATCATGCCGCCCAACCTGGATAACCGGTGGTGAGGTATCTGCTACACCCTACGTGAGGTGAGGGTGGCGCTAGCAATGTATAGTTACAATAGGGTTTGATCACATAACCCCTAATAATTCCCCCATTTATCCCCCGAATAGTACCACGGATCCGAACATGGCATGTCATGACACGGGGATTCGAGAGCAGGTGATCAGCCTACTCCCAATATGTGTCTATATAAGTACATGAACACGGAAATATCTCATACCCATATACCAAGAAAGTCCAGGAATAACATCTCATGCCAGGATCCGACGTATACTAGTCCGTGAACTGTCGTGTCAGGAATCAAGTATAACACTACGACTGAATCGGATATAGTAGATATCAAGACAATGAAAACTATCAGTGAATGTACTCGCCTGTGGTCCTGAGCTGATAAGTATAGAGGGTCCAACTGAAGCCACAGAGTCCTATTTAAAGCAACACAGGTTACAAGGTGTTCAAGTTGTAATAAATAAATCTCTGCAAGCAATCTATCTTATACTAGGTTCTTCTAAGTCAAACGACTCTAGGTCAAACTAGGTCATGTCCTAACCCAGCAAGTCTTACTAGGCCTAACCAAGACTATCCTAGCAAGCATACATCAATACAAGGCTATACAAGCCAACATACACCCAACTCTATATAGCATGCAATTATTCAATACGCAAATAGGCAAGAATTCACATTAGATATACACTAGGTAATCTATTACTTTAAGCTATACATGTCTACATATATATACACATGCATATATTGGTATTCAACATTAGGTCTGTAATCATGGCATTTCAATGGCTATATAAACTTATATATTACAATACAATATGCTAACATATATATAATATACATACATAACTAAGTTAACTATATTTATAAATACTTATTTAAGAGGCTAATTGTGTGTATGTGAACATGGCAAACAAAGTATCAAGTGTGATAGTGTCAACATAGTGTAAGGGGTACATGAGGTAATATAGGATTTATGTTAACATAGAACATTACATCTCATTAACTTGTATATTGCATTCATTACATCTATTATTATATTACATTCATGCTTGCATTCATTTATCATTCATTTATTCTCGTGCACTACTATATGCACCATACATTACATACTATGGAACCTACATATTCATTACAAGTCATACTTATACATGCTTAGATTAGATAGGATACTTACATCTCATACATTATTTATTTAACCATTTACTCATGCTTGCATTCTCTATTTAGTTACATAATGTATATACATTAACATGGGTTAAAATCAAATAAAATATTATATTACACATAAGGGTGCACAAAATGCATATGCCGAATAGTAACTCCTACTAATAATCAATACTGTACCAACTCAGCATGAAATAAGTTCTAATATTAAAGTATGTTATAGATCTATGTGTTAGCTTTCCGAAACTTCAAACGGATCGCGTTTTCGTTTCCGAAAACTCCCGGAATCGCGAAAACACCGAGAACGCATTTATCTTTCGTACAGCTGACACTCAAATAATTCTCCAGAAAGTTACAGAAAGAATTAGGCCTGTTAATGCATGTTTTTGGAAAGCTAACTTCAATACGCTTCTTTTAAAAAAAATGGGAGGTTAATCCGAGCTTTGAGCTAGAAGTTATGACATTTCTAAGTTAGGGCTGAAATTAAAAACGTGGATAAAATTATGACGGATTTAAATAGTTTGAGCCAAAAGAATACACAATATATATCCTAATTATCCACAACAATAATAATATGAGGAACCACACTCACAAACTTGATTATATAATCATCATGAACCATTTATTACATATATAAATATAGATACACTCTCATTACAATATATATATAAATCTATATATGTAACATGAACACATCCACAACACAAGGACACTTCTATGACCTCCAAATGGATACAAAATGGACACAAATGGAGATACAACCATGGGGGTCATTCCTATGGGTCCAAAATAATCCTATATACATGTTGGGGTGGATTAGAGGAGAGATTATACCTTCCAGAAGAGAGTTTCAAAGGAAAAGGCCTTCCGACACGACACCGACACGTAGAGATTCCAAAAGGACACGAACGAGCTCCAATTCCTCCCAAACTTGGCTAGCACCCTCTAACTATGGAGTAGAGGAGAAGAGAAGAAGATTTGGTAGAAGAAATGGTGGATTTGGAGATGAAATCAATGGAGTTGTTCTCTAGAAATTTGGGGAAGAACATGAGAGAGAAAATGGATGGATAAAATGAAATGGAAGAGATGATGACTCACCCCTTATTCCCCCTCCAAATGACCAGCCATTAAAGTAGTTTTTGTCATATTAGGAAATGCCTAAAAGCCCCTTACACTAATCTATTAGCTAATATATTGGTATGGGTTTAAGTCGGGGGTAGTTTGGTCATTCCAAAATCACTAATCTCAATTAATGCTAACCAAAATAATTAGTCTAACTACTAACTAAAATTAATATCATGTGGACTAAAATTAATATCATGTGGGCCATGTCTAACTAGTGTGTGGGTCCCACTAGAGTCAAACTACCCTTCCGGGTCCCCGTTTCAAGTCGGATTGAGTTAAAATTCGAACCCAACTCAAATAACCCCAAAACAATATCATAAATAATAAAATAAATTTCAACCCCAAAATAATATCATAAATAATAAAATAAATTTTAAAATATTCAAAAATGTAAAATGACAAAAATACCCCTGTTTTGAAAACTGGGGGTGACAAATCTATCCACCTTAAAAAAAATTTCGTCCTCGAAATTAAAACAAAGCAATCCCAGGAAACATATGCAGAAAACAATCTCATTCAAATACTTTCAAAAAAGATCAGCAATAAAAATCTCCTTGAGGCACATCAAACATTTGTAAATAAAAACTGATACGTGTCCGATACGGACACAAAACTATCACACCTATCAAAGGTCAAAATTAATAATCACCAACGCAATAAATATCAAAATAATTCAAGGAGGTCAAATGCAAATATCCTTAGGCCAGAAATGACATTAAAATATCCTAATCACATGGTTAGGCTCTAGGTCAAACAGTCTCTAGGATTTCACTAGCAAAACATCAAAATTACAAGTCAAGATTTTAAATAGTTTTAAAATGATTTAAAAACTACCAAAAATTATATCATGATTTAAATGTCAAATCAATAAATGATTAAAATTACAAAATTTCAAAATTACTCTCATTTTAGAAAATTGGGTGTTACAAGTCTACCCACCTTAGAAAAATTTCATCCTCGAAATTAAAATGTCCATACTCCCTCTAGGTCAAACCCCCACAATCAAAGTCCCAGATTAAAACAAATCATGTGATCAAAAGGACGACATACAGGGTCATTGCATACTGTGGTAGTGAAAGTCTCATCTAGGTATACTAGTCATGCTAAACCAAGATGGCCATAAGATATCAAACACACAAGAAATCTAAAGTACTAAACGAAAAAGATACAGAAATAACAAATCATCAAAACTGTAAGGCAGCCTACCATCCTATATGAGACTGTTACTCATCAAAAATAAAATAAAGGTAACTACCAGTTATCTGAAAAATACTATTCAAGGAAAAATCAAATCATTAGTTAAGGAATGAAAGTCAATTGCAATGAAATTAAATTTCAATATATATAAAATATTTAGTCTCGATACGATCTAAGTTGATCGAATTGGGAAATTCAAGATTTGGATAATATGGAGGACAAATCAAAATCAAATTTAAGTCAATTGAGTACAACCCAAGATAAGAAAAGATAATCGAAGTCGATTTGGTCATGATTAAGGAACTAGGATTCAATAATGTTGAAAATCCTTTTAGAGAGAAAAAAAAAACAAGAAAGGATTTCATACGAAGGTCAGTTAATCATCTCTCTCTAACATCATCAGTTTACCATTTGCTAATCATATTTTCTCACAAATCCCAATATAAAATCAACCGTTATATGTCTACCCTCAAAAATTTTATAATCTTCAGTCATCTAAACTTTTACCATGATCACCATAGACAAAATTTCAAACTTCTAAAATATTTTCCATGAAGCATACCCGTCTTATTTAGGAGTCGACACTTATTCATTTAATCAAAATTTCAAATTCCTTCGCCTCGTTCTAAATTAGATCCGAAACCTCTAAATCCAGTTTATGGAATCCTTGTACTTGTTTAAGTCAAGTCTCGTATTTATTCAACCCTAATACCACCAAGCCATACAAAATTTATTCTCGTTTTATAAATCAACCTTCATATTTCCTTCACGTTTATCTTCAAATATTATCCTTTTTAAATTCCACAATTTCTCCTAATCATCAAAAATAATTTCTATAACGTAAAATCCTTGTGTTCTCTTTGTCTCTAGTCACCATCTCAAAATATCTGGTTCAACTTCGCATAATCATAGAATACAATCAAATTCTCATTTCCATCTCTAAATTTCTACATAGCCTTGTAATAGTTCCCAAGAATCAATAATCAAGATTTTCTAAGTCCTCAAAACTTGGTTGACCGCTGATATCCTCATTAGTTTTTTTTTTGAAACACATCCATGAATTACTCATAACCAAAATTTCTGCAATTGTTTCTAAATTAATAACATTTATCCCTCGATTTCATTCTAAACCTTTACCACATCTTCCAAAAAATTTTTTTGACATCCAATGTTCTGATTCCTACAAATCATTCTATGATAACCAATTATGTCATTCCTGAATTAGATGATTTACGTCACTTCCTCAATATTTCTCAGATAAAAATGATATGCAGATTCAAGAGTTCAAGTACAGCTGACAGAATGAGATACGAGACGGAATTGATATAATCAGGATAGTTGTATAAGACAAGGAATGATAGTACTAAAATATTGGCAGAAAAAGAAATGGTAATAAAATATGTTTTACTTATCCGTTTTAAAAGAGGAAACCATTTGAAATCAGAGCTAATATCAGATCCAAAATAAGGTATATCAAAATCATTGATTCATTGTATTATAAAAAAATTCATAGCTAGAAATTTCATAAGGTTTATAAAAACAGGCAAACCTACTCATAAGTTAAATAATTAGAAACTAAACAAAACGAACCAATTAATAAATTTTTTTGAAGGACTGCAACAAAAGTAGAGAAAACATGTTCGAAAACGTTTAAAGTACAATCTGACAATCATATGCGTCTGTCCAAAATTATGGTACTCTAAATCCTCGTCATACCAGTAAGCAAGGCTACGATAATCACAGAGTCCTCGACTTTGGCACATACCTCTAAAATCATGGTATTTAACATTTTTGCGATGCCGCTAGCTTGGCTGCAAAAACCTTAAATTCCCACACCCGAGAGATATATCCAAGTCAAACTATATGTCCTCACCATGCTGACTAATATGACCGTAGAAGACTAGATTTCCATACTTAGATGACCTAGCCCATATAATCTCATCTTGACAAAATTAATTTAAATCAACATTGAATACTCAAAATCAATTCAAATTTATCAACGAACATCAAAATCCAAAAAAATAAACAAAATCCATGAAAACACAAACTCGGATGCAACAGCTATCATCAAGATTTAAAATTCAATAATCATCCTTCAAAATCAATAAATACAAACTCAAATTCAATAATAATCCATCAAAATCAAATTCAATAGCAGAAAGTAAAAATAAATCAATCAAGAAAAAAAGAGTTTTCAAATCGAAGTTAAATAAGATTCTCCAGGGTCGTCCCGGGAATCTCTCAAGGGATCCTAACTGTGATTGAGTACCTTCAAAAATATATCATATTCCTAGGACAGGCTGTAGTGGTACTCTAGTTCGAATACCACTACACTTTTAGTCTCGACCTGCATGGGCCACCACTAAAAACGTGTCACGACCCGCACCCTAGAATTAGGGCACGAGAACGTAGCAACGCCCAGCCTACGCCGCAGTGTCGGCGGTAGAACGCTGTCCTAGGTCTCAATGCATCTAATAGTATAAGACTAACAGTTTATACTCCCCGAATGGGGGTGACATGGCAGAATATAAACTCAATCACATCTAAGGTAGAGCATAAAGGAAAATAGGTAAAACATGAAATCGAAAAGAGATACAACAGATAGAAGTCTAAGTGTCTAAGGTACAAAATCTAGAAATATATCTCAAAACTCAAATACAGTAATCCACAAAATAAATACAACTCCAGACAACTGAGAAAAACTAACTAATCAACCTCTAATGGGTCTCCTCTAGGCTAGCAGGCACCTCCAAACTATCTGTAAAATTTGTCAACGTATCCTGTCAGAAAAATGAGCAAGTACAAAACATCAACAGCAGTTCCATATGAATTGAGAAATACTATAAGAGACAATAATAATGAGATACAAGACAAAGAATATAGGCGACTTGGGAACCGTTTGGAAGTCGAGTTACAACCCTTAAACCAAACAAGGACCGGGGTTGTAACCCTTCTTTCAAACAGAACTTAGTCCCTTAACCATGGCATAGTATGAAAACAGGTAGAACATGTGAGTTCGACGACTTGGGAACCATTTGAAAGCCGAGTTACAACCCTTAAACCAAACAAGGACCGGGGTTGTAACCCTTCTTTCAAACAGAACTTAGTCTCGTAATCATGGTACAGTATAAAAGACATGTATAGCATATGAGAAATGAATCATAGCATGGTGAAAGTATAGTAGGTAAAGCTGAAGCTGGAATATAAGACATGACAAATAAAGTAAAAGTGGTTTGAATTATTAGAGTGATATGTGATCGGCTAATAGGTAGTAGGGCCAAGTTATCCACTTGGCACGGCAATCCGCGGTGAACGTCAACGGAGAATCATGCCGCCCAACCTGGATAACCGGTGGTGAGGTATCTGCTACACCCTACGTGAGGTGAGGGTGGCGCTAGCAATGTATAGTTACAATAGGGTTTGATCACATAACCCCTAATAATTCCCCCATTTATCCCCCGAATAGTACCACGGATCCGGACATGGCATGTCATGACACGGGGATTCGAGAGCAGGTGATCAGCCTACTCCCAATATGTGTCTATATAAGTACATGAACACGAAAATATCTCATACCCATATACCAAGAAAGTCCAGGAATAACATCTCATGCCAGGATCCGACGTATACTAGTCCGTGAACTGTCGTGTCAGGAATCAAGTATAACACTACGACTGAATCGGATATAGTAGAAATCAAGACAATGAAAACTATCAGTGAATGTACTCGCCTGTGGTCCTGAGCTGATAAGTATAGAGGGTCCAACTGAAGCCACAGAGTCCTATTTAAAGCAACACAGGTTACAAGGTGTTCAAGTTGTAATAAATAAATCTCTACAAGCAATCTATCTTATACTAGGTTCTTCTAAGTCAAACGACTCTAGGTCAAACTAGGTCATGTCCTAACCCAGCAAGTCTTACTAGGCCTAACCAAGACTATCCTAGCAAGCACACATCAATACAAGGCTATACAAGCCAACATACACCCAACTCTATATAGCATGCAATTATTCAATACTCAAATAGGCAAGAATTCACATTAGATATACACTAGGTAATCTATTACTTTAAGCTATAAATGTCTACACATATATACACATGCATATATTGGTATTCAACATTAGGTCTATAATCATGGCATTTCAATGGCTATATAAACTTATATATTACAATACAATATGCTAACATATATATAATATACATACATAACTAAGTTAACTATATTTATAAATACTTATTTAAGAGGCTAATGGTGTCACTACAAAAAATATCCTATAAGGCCACGAAATTTTTAGCAACGCAACAGTTTTCGTTGCTAATAAACAATTTCTGCAACGCATAATATGTTCGTTGCTAGAAACAAAATCTGGCAACGAACACTTTTACCGTTGCCATTTTTCGTTGCCAAAAATCGAAAATGAATAGACAACGATGTGGTCGTTGCTAAATCACCTATATTTTCTAATACTAAAATTAACAACGAATAATATCGTTGCTAATACGTTTTTATGTATAACCCATTTCTACGTTTTCGATTTTATACTAAAATTAACAAATTAATAGCTCACAGCTGATTTATACGTTTTTATGTATAGTCAAAGAATAGAAAGTAAGGTTTTATTTTGGCCAAATTCTTGGCGGGTTTTGGAGGCAAACGTTGGCGGTTTTGGAGGCAAACGAAAAGTTGGGGGGAAACAAGTTCTTTTCGTTAGTATGTATAGCCAAAAAATTAATTTTGAGGAAAACGAAAATTGTCCCCCGACCCCGAGCCCTTCTTCCAGTTCTCACCCATCTCTTCCAGGCAGCGCACCATCTCTCCCATCTCTTCCCCGACCCCGAATCTCCTCTCCCTTCTCAAAGTTGCTGGCGGCGCACCTCCTGTCGACGGCGCATCTCCCAGTCGACGGTGCATCTCCCTATCTCTCTCAAGCAGGTGAAACCCTAGCTTTTTTTAAGAAAAAAATTCTAATTTTGGAAATTAGGGTTTGGATTGATTTGGTGGTAGTGGTGGAATTTTGGGAATATTGTAAGTTGTTGTTTCTTTGTTGGTGTAGGCTTAGAAGTAAACCCGTATGCAGGCCTCTTTGAATTTATGTAGACCTGAAGTAGTGTCTGATACTCATACCGCGTCATACTCCCCACATAGTCACACTGAAAGACAAACTGAAAGAGTTATCCAAGGCTAAATATATGGTGTTTCCAGAGCTGAGCTTGTTTCTATTTTACTTTGCCATAAATATTTGTATCTAATTTTGTATTTTGTTTTTCTATTGATGTATGATTTATTGACAACAAATCGATTCATGTAGTATAATTTTGGCAATTTTTTTTCTTCTACATGAGTCATGACCCTCTCTCAACGAGATCTCCGGCGTGGTCTCTGTATTTACTTTGAATCCACCCTAAGAAAACTGCTTTTTTGCTCACAAACTCTCTCAAGCCCATAGTACTTCAAGTCGACACAATCCTTTGCTAAATAAAATTAGGACATAAGAAGAGCCTTATAGATCTGGATCAATATCGGCTATTCTTTTTTGTTCAAGCCTTACTTCTGAATGACTCCCTTAATTGTCTCCATTTTTGTTCAAGACTTCTCTCATGCACTCAAAGACGACTTCAAGCCACAAGTCTTTGCCAACTGAAATTAGGGCACGAAGAGAGTCTCCGGAAACCCCCCAGCCATAAGCAATCTGGATCATCGACCGTTCTTTTTATACAGCCAACTCCGAGTCAACGTCGTATCAAAAAATTTATATTAAACCGAGGAACTAAACTTTGCCCCAAAAATATAACAAATATAACAAACACCGGCGTGTGGAAGATCTTCTCAGCATTGTGAACATCCCCCCTCTCCGCGTACTTCTCCATCATAGTTCAGTAGTGTTTGGATCATGCCATGAAGATAGTAGACATATTATGTATACTCATCTCAATTTTCTTAATCATTCTTACAGTTGTTTTATACTTGTTTGCATGTAACACTTGTTTTGTCTCTCAGTTCTGTTTTCTTCATACCTCATACAACTATAATACATGATTGTGAGACATATTGCATGTATAGAAATGTATGTATGACTGATTTATGTATTAACTGACTCGATACAAGAAGAATATAAACGGTATGCGTTAGGGTTTGCTATGCCTACAACCGGTTTACCTATTTCTCAGCTGACCTTGCCACATTAATTCTTCTATCGGATTATAGTTAGGACTTTGTTATGCCTACAACTGGTTTACAGCCGATTGATTTACAACCGCCATATGTCAGCTGTCCATTGAAAAAGGAGGAGACGGAGAGAGGCGGGGTCCGATGGGACCTTTGTAGCAGGAGAGGAGTGTTGGTTGTAAACTTAACATTATTGTTATAGTTACCTCAGTTAGAAATCTAATAGGATGGGACCAGACCCTGACTTGACTGATTGTGGCTGTCAATTACTACAATCAAATCACATGCCCCGTCCTTGCTAATGATAGGTACCATCCCCATCAAGAAAGCGTTGCAATGGTGCGGGTCTGGTCTTGGTCTCCTGATCATCTGGGTCAAGTCCCCACCATCGGCGTATCTCAATTTCAGATCAATCCAGTTCACGTAAAAGTTTATTTAGAGGACCACCCCCACACAATGTCTTCTTATTAAATATTTCTTAGACTTCTGATCCCCGCATGAAGCAGTGGTGCAAGTGGGTTTAAGTAGACCTGGTTTTTGGTTGGTCAGTAAGTTTTGACCATTGTCAAAAAAAAAACTTGGGTCTCCTTCCACAGCAAGAGCTCATTCCTCCATTATTAGGTAGTAGGTAGGTAGAACATGATTTCTTCTGCAAAATTTATCCTAATTAGTTTTGGAGTTTTTTGAATGTCCAACTTATTTACTCTATTTTTATTTATTTATTTATTTTTGAATTTATATTTGTACTTATTGTCTTAATTAGCCTCTTAAACTACTGATAAGTTGATATGTCATCTTGTAATGTTACTATTTTCTATTTGTGCTTATAATTGTTATCATGATATGGTAGTTGTTAGTTAAGATATGGTAGTTGTTAGTTAGTTTTAGGAAATTTACTACATTTAGAAATTAGAACTATACAGTACATATAATATATAACATATTATATATTTATCAATATTCAACATTATAAATGTCTCCAACATGTCTCCAGAATCCGACATCTCAAAACGCGGTATGAGTATCAGACACTACTTCAGGCCTATATTGCAAATTTTACTTCTAAGCAAATTGTTAACTGTTTGAGCTCTTCTGTGGATATTAGCATGTCCACACACACATATATGTATGAAATTGGATATTAGCATGTTCACACACACATATATGTATGAAATTGGCTTATGGAATGCTTCGACATCTTTAAATCTTGTCATTGGTTATTATGCTAATTGATAGTTATTCTTATGTACTATGGAAGATCCTCCCAAACTGATATAGATTTGTCTTCAGATCTCTGGATCTGTGAATTATTATAGGATTCAAATCTTGATGGGAAATTTAAAGTGTATATGGATTTGTATCCTCCAAATTTCATGTTTGAATGCTGTCCATATTCTGACTAAAATCTGAATCTGGTTTTGGATAACCCTGATCTGATTGCACCACTATCTATAGGAGGCGATTAAGAGCTTTTTATGTGACTTAAGCACTTGTCGTTGTATGGGTGAATTAACAAATTTATAGCAGGGAATATTTAAGGGTGTTATAAGTTGGCACCCATGTTTTCATTCTGTTTACTCCCTTTTAATCTTTAGGAGCTTTGATCAGCTTTACATTTATTTCTAAAAGTTAACTTATTCATCTTTCTTATTGTTATAGGAAAATGGATAAGAGTTGGATGCAACTTATTGACAAATTTTGTCCCGCATATATAAAAGGTGTGGCTGATTTTATTCAATTTGCCGCACCATTTGTTGATAGTGCGGGTAGAATGCGGTGTCCATGTCGTCATTGCAACAATGGTCGGTACATACCAGTTAGGACCGTGAAGACCCACTTGCATACGAATGGTATTAACCCGACCTATACCACATGGGAACACCATGGTGAGCCTTATGAGCAAGTATCAGAAGTAGAAGTTGAACTGGATCAAGATGAGAATAACATGGCAGAAGAAGTGCATGAGTCATTTGATGGGGTGCAAGAAATTTTAGGAGAAATGTACAGGGCTACGTTCACAGATGCTTTTGAAGATGAGACAAATCATGAAGCCGATGATGGTGATAAGTTTGTTAGGTTATTGAGGGATGCAAAAAATCCACTTTATCCTGGGTGTGAGAAGCATTCCAAATTGTCATGCCTTGTGAAGATGCTCCATTTAAAGAATGTTAATCATTGGACGAACAAGTCTTTTGATATGTTACTTGATTTTGTGAAGGACATACTTCCAGAAGGAAACACACTTCCAAAAAACCACTATGAGGCTAAAACCATCATGCGCGATCTTGGTCTTGGTTATAATTGCATTCATGCTTGTAAAAATGACTGCATTCTTTTCTGGAAGGATCATGCTGACAAACAAGAGTGTCCCAAGTGTGGCGAGTCCAGATGGGTGCATAATGATAACACCAATAACAAGAAGATTCCTCAGAAGATCTTGCGACACTTTCCATTAAAGCCGAGATTACAAAAGTTGTTTATATCAAAGAAGACGGCTCCGGATATGAGTTGGCACAAAGAAAAACGTGTTGAGGAGGAGGGCATTCTTCGACACCCTGCTGATTCAGAGGTTTGGAAAGATTTTGATAAGAGGCATGAGTGGTTTGCCAATGATTCTAGAAACATTCGCCTTGGGCTAGCATCTGATGGCTTTAATCCCTTTGGTAGTGGCACATATAGCATGTGGCCAGTAGTGCTTATGCCCTACAATTTGCCTCCTTGGAAATGCATGAAGGAACCTTTTTTCATGATGTCGTTGCTTATACCTGGACCAAAATCTCCTGGTAATGATATAGATGTGTATCTACAACCGTTGATAGATGAGTTGAAAGAATTATGGGAAGTTGGTGTCTCGTCTTATGATGCATGTAAGGAGCAAACTTTTCAACTTCATGCTGCATTATTATGGACCATTAATGATTTTCCTGCATATGCAAACCTTTCTGGGTGGAGCACAAAAGGAAAATTGGCATGTCCTACATGTAATAAGGACACTCACTCTATGCATTTGACAAATGGAAGTAAGACTTGCTACATGGGACATTGCCGTTTTCTACCGCCAAATCATCCTTGGCGGAAAAGAACGACCATGTTTGATGGTAAGCGAGAGCTTGGGGTGAAACCCAGGATGTTGTCCGGAGATGATATGTTGCAACAACTCAGTCACATAGACACGACATTCGGGAAGATGCCAAATCAGAGAAAGAGGAAACGTACAACTGAAGAGTTGAATTGGACGAAGAAAAGTATATTCTTTGAACTTCCCTACTGGAAAACAAATAAACTGAGACACAATATAGACGTGATGCACACCGAAAAAAATATTTGTGAAAGTATTTTAGGTACTTTGATGAGCCAAGATTCAAAGAATAAAGACACCGTTAATACCCGCCTAGATTTAATGAAATTGGGGATCAGGAAGGATTTACATTTGACTTTACAGAATGGGAAGTGGCTAATGCCACCCGCATGTTTCACTTTGTCCAAGGATGAGAGAAGAGGCTTGTGTGAATTCTTGAAGTCGGTAAAGTTTCCGGATGGGTATGCTTCAAATATAAAAAATTGTGTAAACATCACAGATGCTAAGATAATTGGAATGAAAAGCCACGACCATCATGTCTTTCTCCAGCGACTTCTTCCAGCTGCACTACATGGGTACTTATGTGATGATGTATTCACTGCCTTAGCTGATTTGAGTTGCTTCTTTAAGGAATTGTGTTGCAAGACTTTAAAACTTGAAGTATTAGAACGACTTGAAAGGGATATAGCAATCATACTATGCAAGCTTGAAAGTATTTTTCCACCGGCCTTTTTTGATGTTATGATTCACTTAGCAATACACCTTCCTTATGAAGCTATACTTGCAGGGCCAGTGCAATATCGGTGGATGTATCCTATAGAGAGGTAAACTAAATACTATGCGTGTGACTATCATTTTTGGACCATATCATTTTTTTCTTACAATTTGTATCCTAAGTTGGGTACTTACTGCACATTGCATGCTTTGTAGGTTTTTGTATACCTTGAAAGGCTATGTTCGAAATAAAGCACGTCCGGAAGGTTCAATTGCCGAAGCATATATTGACCATGAATGCTTGACTTTTTGCTCCATGTATCTAGATGGGGTTGAGACACGATATAATCGTGAGGAGAGAAATTATGATGGAGCTGAAAGACAAGACAATGTTGAGTTGTCTATTTTTGGACAGAGTATTCGTCCATTAGGAGCTGCTACAATTGAGACCTTATCGAAGTCAGATTTGGCAAAGGCTCAATGGTTCGTGCTTAATAATTCTCCAGAATTAGAAGTGTACTTGGAGTAAGTATTAGGTTTGATATTCTACTTAGAGGTTTTAATCTTATTGTAATCAGTGCTAATCTTTGTTCACATCTGATCTGGATATATGTAGAAAGCATATACAAATTATTCAAGGACAAAACAGAACTAATTGGCAACAGAGACATGAAAATGAATTTCCTACGTGGTTTTCCAACCATGTATGTATTTATGCTTTGTTGATGTAGTAAGTTATATAAGAATTTTATATTCTTACAAACATTGATTTTATTGATCTTTAATTTTTATTTTATAGATAAAACAATTGCGTTGCGACAACTCAACGGAAGTTACTAATGAGTTGTATTCCATAGCATGTGGTCCTCAACCTGAGGTAAGGCGTTACAGTGGATGCATTGCCGAATTAGGTTCCATACTATAGACCGGGAGAAGCATCACAGAACTCAAAATAGTGGCATTGTCGCCAAAGGGGAGCATCAAGGAAATGAAATTGACTTTTATGGTATTTTGGTTGACGTACTTGCATTAAGCTACTTGGGACAGAGGCAAGTATTTTTATTTAAGTGTAAATGGTGGGATCTTTGCAACAGAAGGACTGGAGCCCGAACAACTAAGCATTTTACTAGTGTTAACACATCTTGCGTATGGTATGAGAATGATCCCTTTGTGCTACCTTCTCATGCCGAGCAAGTTTTCTATCTCAATGACACAAAAATGGGCGGTGCTTGGAAAGTGGTGCAAAGGTTGCAGCCGAGGAACTTGTATGATGTTATTGAAAGTGAAGAGCAAGACATTAGAGAAGATGAAGATGGAGACCAAACAATGAACATTAATTCGGCATATCAGCTAGCTGAGTTAGGAGAGACTTATACCCAAGTCGAATGCAATCTCAATCAAGTGTTGGGCCCACTACGTAGAGAGGATGTAGCTGCAACTGAAGTAGAAGTCAATCCAATTGTCATTGAAAATCTTAAGAACCAGAACTGGCCCATTGAAGATAGTGCATTTATTAATGACAGTGATGATGATATTGAGGAAGATGTTGAAGTGCTCGAATGTAATGTAAATGGGCAGGAGCCCAATGAAAATGATGAAGATGACTTGATGTTCGATTAAAAGAAATTATGTAGTATTAAACTGTTTTAAGTGCATGTAATGTAAATGGGCAGGAACCTTATTGTCTTTGATGCTTTTGAGTGTTATATACTGAACTTTATGCTCTGATCTTTTGTAGTTTTGTGCATAATACATGTGAACATATATACCAGAACTGGTGCTGCTTATCTATTATTATCAGGATTTTCTATTAAACTCTCTGTCATAAGAGCATTACATTGGACCTGCATTTTCCTGCTTATCTATTTTTATATGCATCAATAACACAATGGTTACATGGACTTGGTTTTTAACCAGCATGGCACCAGGGACTCGTCGCTCGCGATTACTGTCGACATCAACACCAACACCATCGTCAACACCAGATGATGTGGATCTGGAAGAGACTCATACTCCTCAAGAATCTAGTGCTGGTAAGGACTTTAGACTCATATTTTTGCATCAGAATACTCCCTTTCATTTGCAGCTGCTGCTTGATTAAGTATTTCATCCTGTATGGTTCATGCTTTAATAAGTTTCCTCTTGTTGTTTGTATTTCTTTTTCCCATACAGTACATGCTACTTTGTATTTCCCATACAGAAACTATTTATCAACTAAACAAATAGTTAAGCACATTAATTCTTGTCCTATTAATATATGGTTCAGTATTTATTCTCAGGTATCATAACCTAATCATTCATTTGAATCATATTCAGTTAAGAGAATTCAGGTATTGGTACTTGCACTTGTACATACATATATGATATCGTATTATATGGATTTTGATATTGGTAATTAGATAAGGTACAAAAGTATTGTCAACACAAGTTCATTTCAGAGAGAAAAGTGCAGAGCATGGATTAAACAAACTAAGTGCTTGCAACATGCAAAGTGCAGAGCATGGATAATCTTGTATGCAGATCCAGGGGCGAAGCATATAGAGGGCTCACCCGGGCTGTAGCCCGGGCTTAAATACATATGAAAAGCTACTGCTCTATATCATAGAAAAGCCATGGCTCAAGCGGTTAAGGGACTGTGTCTTAGTAAAAATGGGCCCTGGTTCAAATCTGATTGTGGTTGAGATTTTGTATCAGAGATGAAACTGAAGGGAGAGCCTGCTGAAAGTTGCCTATCTAATCTGTACTGTTTTGCTTAATATCTTCCTTAATTGTAGTGAACAATACGATAATGTACAAAAGATGACCACACAAAAAGAAAGAAAGATACGATGAACAACAATATTCTGCCTGCGCTATGCTGGGAATGCACATGCGAAAGAAATCTGATTATATTTCCTTCTTCTAGTAAAATTGTTGGATTCCACTTCGCTAATTATCAGAGTAATATTGCTACACACATTGTTAACTGTGCCACAATTATCAAATAAACCATGTTATATTTGGGTTGCAGACTCTTTTCATCACAATGACATGCAAGGGTGACAACAATCATGTTTGTGAAATAGATAATACAATTGTTCCATCAATTTTATTCATTTGGACAAGCGTACAAACATATAGTGTTGTATGCATGTTTTTGTTTTTTCTGAGCAAATGTTAAAGGGTTTCAGGTGTGCTGCCTTAAAATATGACATAAGTTTCTTCTACATCATACTTGGTAATGCGTCTTCCTGGAGTATCGGAGGCTTCAACTTATGCTTGTTCTTTTCTGTTGTATACTCTAGTTCTTTAGTAATTTTTTTATGCATCATTTTAAATGTCATTCATGTATTTCACCATATGCTTTTTATTGTATTTAGGATCCAATAGCGTTCCTAAACGCAAGCGCGGCCCCTCACGTGGGCTTTAGCGAAGGCGATTGAGATTGGGAAGGGAGCTGTGCCAGTCGTTTGGACAGAAGAGGCGAACACACCAGTTGGTGCTGGCTCTAGTTTATGGAGTGGGGGGGTAAGTAAAATCCAGCGCCAGGTCGCACCTAAGACTGCAGCAAGTTGGAAAGAAATCAGTGAGGCTGATAAGATGCACATGCGATCACTCGTACTGGTAAAATATTTGTTTTATGCATCATTTTAAATGTCATTCATGTAGTTCACCATCAACACTTCATCGTGGCATGCTTGATTGGATCCCTTGGAGAGGTTACTTAATTTAAGGTTTGTTGACACCATAATATTTGTACTCTTTTTCAGGATACGTTTAAACTACCAGAAGATGACCCTCGTGTTGTTGATGCAATAGATACAGCACTTATGAATTCACACAGGCTATGGAGGCACAAGTATCACCGTCACTACTTGAAGTACAAAGATCAAGACGTGCTTAATCATCCTCATGAAGATGTCAGTTCAGATGAGTGGAAAATTCTATGTGAGAGGTATAGTGATCAAAATTGGCAGGTAAGAAATATTAATATCCTTGTAAATCGTGCATATAACAAATCTTTTTACTTAACTATTTGGTATACTATTAATTGGTCTTTAAATGCAGAAAATTAGTACTATCAATACTCAAAACAAGGCTAAATCAGCAATCAATCATGTCTCAGGTCCCAAATCATTTGCTCGGCGTCGCTATGAGTTGGTATATAGTGTTTGTAAATTTAATATCTTAAGATGTATCTTATAAATGTAATTATTGATAATTTTTTATCTTACCACCATGATTATTTTTTAAATGTAGCGTGACCATGAGACGGAGGAGCTTCCTGGAAGGGTGGACTTTTACAAGGACACTCATTTTTGTGAGAAGACTCAAACATGGGTTACTCCTCAGACACAAGAAAATTATGTAAGCAAGTTTGCTCAACTAAAGACTTTATATATTTAGATATAGTTTTGTAAATTAAACTGCACCATCTATCTAGACTCTCAGTAAGTTGATGCTTTGTTTAGTAGAAGAAGATAAATTGAGATCGTTTCACTATTCAACATTATGTTATGAGGTCAAGAGTTAGAACTCAAGACAATAGACAAGTGTTTAAATAAGGAGTTGAGATTTTTGGGAAGCTTAAATTGACCTGCACATCCGATTTAGGAGGACAGGTGCTAATTGTGAAGTTGGTTACCAGACCTAAAATTTAAATTATGCCAGATTGTGTTTCGATTGAGCTCAGTAACAAATATGTCAGAAGGGGATTATATACGTTCAAAACCATTGCAAGCTTTTATGAGGTGGAATGAGTGGTCCTTCTTATTTGGTAGGAGTAGCATAAACTAATAAACTGACTAGTATTAGTTTTTTTGTTCTTTCTTCCTAACCCCGAGTTCTGTCGAATAGCATATGTTTATTAAGGGTTTCATATCATTAGTATAACCTTCTTCTCTTTATTTTAATCTGGTGATCTCGAGTTGGTAAAATTGATTTACACTGGTTAGAATTTGTCATGATCTAGATTAAGCTGAATGTATAGAAGCTACCATCATTGCAAATTACTTGTAATTAGCATTTTGAATATTCATAACATGATGCGACACGAGATTTACATGGTGAGACAGATACGATACTAGTTTGTGCGTATCTGTGTATATATATTTTGGGGTATTCATATTGGCTTCACACATGACCAACATGGCCACAATATATATGGAGAAGGCAAGTGTACTCCCTAATTCCTAGATTCAGACCTGCACCAACAAGTCCCACCACCAACGCATTAAAAGTTGAAGAAGAATCATAAACTTGTGCATATCCTTGTTATCCAATACTTGGATACATTTAGATGTTCTGGGTATCTCATCAAAGGGATATCTTATGAGCTTCAACGTCGTAAATTATAATCCGTTGTCATTCGCCGAGTAATTATCTATTATAATCATCCCTGCAAGCACCCATGAGGTCTAGATGTTTAGTTGTTATACCAGCATTCCTACACAATTTTCTAGTGTAGTTTATGTTGGAGTGGGTGGGGTTCCCAACCTATGTGGAGAAGACCCCGGAGTGCGACGAGCGCCGTCCGAAGTCGGAGAAGCTCGGGAAGTAGGCGACGTTGTTGCTGCTGCTGCTGCTGCTGCTGGAGCTTCTGGGAGCAGAGGATCCGAGTTCGGCCCGAACTCGGTCCCAGGCCGAGTTCTGGCCGAACTCGGTCTGGTTGTTCCAGCGTTTGGCCAGTAGGTGCTGGCTGCCCCGCACAGAGTTCTGGCCGAACTCTGTGTTGTCGGAGGCTGAAGCGGGATTTTGGATGAGTTTTCATCATTGGATCTAATCCAACGGTCCAGGTTGGTTGTGGGATTAGGGAGATATATATTGAGTTTTCTCAACCCTAATTCACAAGTGCAACATAACACAAGTTCGAGAGAGAAGGAGGCAATAGTGCCATTGCAACTTCGGAGAAGAAGGCGGAGGATTGAAGGTTGATATTCGGAGGAGATCGTGTTCGGGTAATCTCTACTCGTCGTTCTCGTTCTTCGTAGCCTTGTAATCGTTGTTCTTTTCTCTGAGTGTTGTGGGGATCCGATTTGGATCGGAGGAGTTTGTAGAGGGTGTAATTCTTCTATTCCATTAGTGGAGGCTTCTCAGGGTTGGACTCCGATCGTCCCGTGGTTTTTCCCGCAAGGGTTTCCACGTAAAAAATTCTCTGTGTCTGCGTGGTTTGTTTTGTGTGCTTGTTTTTTTGGTTCGTGCGTTGTTTGCTCGGTCCTCTCGCAGGTACTCTCCGGTTTGGGGAAAGGTTTTCCGCGCTTCTTTCCCAACAGAGTGGTATCAGAGCTTTGGGTTCAAAGGGTGTCAGGAGTTGACAGAGGAACCAGAGAGGAGAGATGGACGCGAAGCCGGTGCGCATGGTGAACCTTAATGGCACAAACTATCATTATTGGCGGAGCAAGATGAAGGATTTGCTATTTGTCAAGAAGCTGCATCTACCTGTGTTTGCATCCGAGAGGCCCAGTGATAAATCCGAGGAGGACTGGAAGTTCGAGCACATACAGGTGTGTGGGTACATACGGCAGTTTGTTGATGAGAACGTGTACAATCACGTTGCCAATATTGAGCACGCGAAGACGTTGTGGGATAAGCTGGAATCCTTGTATGCGAAGAAGACCGGGGTAAACAAGTTGTTCCTGATCCGAACGATGATGGGTCTGCGGTACAAGGATGGGGCGTCTATTACGGATCACTTGAGTGATTTTCAGGGCGTGGTTGACCAGCTATCTTCTATGGGAGTCAAGTTCGACGACGAAGTTCAGGGACTGTGGCTGCTGTGTACCTTGCCAGACTCGTGGGAGACCGTACGAGTATCTATGATCGCTTCTGCTCCAGATGGCGTGGTCAGTCTGGAGTTTGTCAAGAGCGGGGTGTTGAATGAAGAGATGCGGAGACGTTCTCAGGGCACTTCATCCACATCCCACCACTAGAGGCACTTGTTTCAGAGAGCCGCGGAAGGGGCAAAAGCAGGGGTCCAGGTGGTGGCAGAGACAAGAGCAGGGGGAAGTCCAAGGGTCGGTACGAGGACTCAGAGTGTTATCATTGCGGTAAGAAGGGCCATATCAAGCGGAATTGTTTCGTTTGGAAGAAGGAGAAGAAGGGCGACAAGGGGAAGCAAGAAGAGAACACTACAGCGGCGGCCTCGACGCATGGAGGCGATGTGATCGTCGTAGGTGATGAGGTCATTACTAACCTCGCCTGCGATGACAATTCTTGGCTGGTGGACTCAGGGGCTTCAGCGCATGTATCTCACAATAGGGCACTGTTTGCCACTTACACGACAGGCGACTGTGGCGTGTTGAAGATGGGCAACGGAGATGTGTCGAAGGCGGTTGCCGTTGGAGATGTGCATTTGAGAACGAAGACGGGTGCGGTTCTTGTTCTCAAGGATGTTCGTCATGTCCCTGATATCCGTTTCAACCTGGTGTCGGTTGGAAGGTTGGATAACGAGGGATTCTTCAGTCTCTTCGGGAATAGTCAGTGGAAGCTTTCCAGAGGTTCGTTGGTGATTGCCAGAGGAAGCAAGAAGTCCGGTCTCTACTATATGGAGGGGAGCGCACAGGGGACACAGGAGGTGAACGCAGTCAGTGATGCGTCTACCGAGTTGTGGCACAGGCGGCTCGGCCATATCAGCGAGAAGGGGATGAGCTACTTGGTGAACAGGAAGGTGATTCCGGGGCTCAAGTCTACAAAGTTGGAGAAGTGCACGCACTGTTTGGCTGGGAAGCAAAATAGGGTGTCTTTCCAGAGTCACCCAAGTTCGAGGAAGCCGACGTTGCTCGAGTTGATTCACTCGGATGTCTGTGGTCCTATGAAGGTAAAATCTCTTGGTGGTGCTTCTTACTTTGTGACTTTTATTGATGACTGTTCCAGGAAGGTTTGGGTCTATGCCTTAAAGACCAAGGATCAGGTGCTGCCTACTTTCAAGTTCAGGCCTCCGTTGAAAGGGAGACGGGCAAGAAGTTGTTGTGTGTTCGGTCCGACAATGGCGGCGAATACATCGGTCCCTTTGATGCGTATTGCAGAGAGCAAGGGATACGACACCAGAAGACTCCGCCAAAGACACCTCAGCTCAATGGTGTAGCGGAGCGCATGAACAGGACACTGATGGAGAGGGTGCGGTGTTTGCTGTCAGAAGCAAACTTACCGGGCAGTTATTGGGGTGAGGCTCTTCTCACAGCTGCTTATATTATTAATTTGTCTCCTAGTGCTCCTTTGCAGGGTGATGTGCCTGACAAAGTATGGTACGGCAAAGAGCCGTCATACAGTCACCTGCGGGCGTTTGGTTGTAAGGCCTTCGTGCATGTACCGAAGGACGAGAGGACCAAACTTGAGCCGAAGACGAGGCGATGCGTCTTTGTCGGCTACGGTCGGGATGAGTTTGGCTATAGACTCTACGACCCAGTGGAAGGAAAGCTCTACAGAAGCGGGACATGGTGTTCGTCGAGGATCAGACCATGACCAACACTCAGGATTCCGAGACGCCTTCTGAGGCTGAGGAATTGCCTGAGTTAGAGTCATTTCGCTTCGAGCAGTTTCCAGAAGACATCGCGGAGGATCCAGTTATGGGGGAGCCGGTACATGGAGTTGCTCCCAACCTTGATCATCAGCCTGCTGATGGTGGTCAGGGTGTCCCTCAGGAGGATGAGCATGCCGGGGAGGCAGTTCCTGAAGGGGAGGAGGCTGTCGGTATACAGCCAGCACCAGTGGCTCCACTGAGAAGGAGCAACAGGGATCGTCGACCATCTACGAGATACTCGCCGGATGAGTATGTGCTATTGACTGACGGGGGAGAGCCCGAAAGTTTCGCAGAGGCTATGGAAGACGAACACAGGCAGGAGTGGATGGTGGCTATGCAGGAGGAGATGAGTTCCTTGCACACCAATTCTACTTATGATCTGGTGCGGTTGCCAAAGGGCAAGAAGGCTTGAAGAATCGATGGGTGTTCAGAGTGAAGCAGACGGATGATGCTACTCGCCCTCGATACAAAGCGAGGCTGGTAGTCAAGGGCTACGGTCAGCGGAAAGGCGTGGATTATGATGAGATCTTTTCGCCTGTCGTCAAGCATTCGTCTATTCGGGTGGTGCTAGCATTAGCAGCCAGTCTCGACTTGGAGGTCGAGCAGATGGACGTGAAGACGGCGTTCCTCCACGGTGATCTTGAGGAGGAGTTGTACATGGAGCAGCCGGAGGGATTCTGTGAGAAGGGCAAGTCACATTTGGTCTGCCGGTTGAGGAAGAGCTTGTATGGTCTGAAGCAGGCTCCGAGGCAGTGGTACAGAAAGTTCGAGTCGTTTATGGGGGAGCATGGTTATGCACGGACGACGTCGGACCATTGTGCATTTGTGAGGTATTTTGCCGAGGATGATTTCATCATTTTACTGCTCTATGTGGATGATATGCTATTAGTGGGTCGGAATGCCACTCCACTAGGATAGCGGAGTTGAAGCGCCAACTGGGCGCGGCCTTCTCTATGAAGGATTTGGGCGCAGCGAAGACTATTCTTGGGATGGAGATCAGCCGAGAGAGAGTCCAAGCTGCTACACTTGTCCCAAAAGAAGTACATTCATCGGGTACTTCAGCATTTCGGGATGGACGGGTCGAAGAAAGTGAGTTCCCCCCTCGCGGCTCACTTTAAGTTCACTGAGGAGCAGTGTCCATCTACCGAGGACGAAAAGGAAGATATGGAGCGGGTTCCATATGCCTCAGCTGTGGGAAGCCTGATGTATGCTATGGTGTGTACGAGGCCAGATATTGCTCACGCAGTTGGTACGGTTAGCAGGTATCTTTCAAATCCTGGAAGGGTACACTGGAGTGCGGTTAAGTGGATTCTATGATACCTTCAGGGCACTGCCGATTGGAGACTTTCTTTTGGTGGTGACGAGCCGAAGCTGGTCGGGTATACCGACGCTGATATGGCTGGAGATGTAGACACGAGGCGATCGACTTCGGGCTACGTGATGATGTTTGCGGGAGGAGCAGTGTCGTGGCAGTCGCGGTTGCAGAAGTGTGTTGCCTTGTCGACGACGGAGGCGGAATACATTGCGGCGACGGAGGCTTGCAAGGAGCTGTTGTGGATGAAGAAGCTGTTGCAGGAAATGGGACTGAAGCAAGAGCAGTATACTTTGCTTTGCGACAGTCAGAGTGCGATCCACCTTGTGAAGAATCAGACGTTTCATAGCCGGTCCAAGCACATCGAGACCCGGTATCATTGGATACGGGATGTGGTTGAGAAGAAGGACGCGGCGCTTGAGAAGGTGCATACAGACGACAACGGAGCTGATATGTTTACGAAGATTCTACCAAGGGGGAAGTTCGAGTACTGCAGGCAGATCGTCGGGATGACGACGTCCTCCCCATAGTTGTGAAGGGGGAGATTTGTTGGAGTGGGTGGGGTTCCCAACCTATGTGGAGAAGACCCCGGAGTGCGACGAGCGCCGTCCGAAGTCGGAGAAGCTCGGGAAGTAGGCGACGTTGTTGCTGCTGCTGCTGCTGCTGCTGGAGCTTCTGGGAGCAGAGGATCCGAGTTCGGCCCGAACTCGGTCCCAGGCCGAGTTCTGGCCGAACTCGGTCTGGTTGTTCCAGCGTTTGGCCAGTAGGTGCTGGCTGCCCCGCACAGAGTTCTGGCCGAACTCTGTGTTGTCGGGGGCTGAAGCAGGATTTTGGATGAGTTTTCATCATTGGATCTAATCCAACGGTCCAGGTTGGTTGCAGGATTAGGGAGATATATATTGAGTTTTCTCAACCCTAATTCACAAGTGCAACATAACACAAGTTCGAGAGAGAAGGAGGCAATAGTGCCATTGCAACTTCGGAGAAGAAGGCGGAGGATTGAAGGTTGATATTCGGAGGAGATCGTGTTCGGGTAATCTCTACTCGTCGTTCTCGTTCTTCGTAGCCTTGTAATCGTTGTTCTTTTCTCTGAGTGTTGTGGGGATCCGATTTGGATCGGAGGAGTTTGTAGAGGGTGTAATTCTTCTATTCCATTAGTGGAGGCTTCTCAGGGTTGGACTCCGATCGTCCCGTGGTTTTTCCCGCAAGGGTTTCCACGTCAAAAATTCTGTGTCTGCGTGGTTTGCTTTGTGTGCTTGTTTTTTTGGTTCGTGCATTGTTTGCTCGGTCCTCTCGCAGGTACTCTCCGGTTTGGGGAAAGGTTTTCCGCGCTTCTTTCCCAACAGTTTAATCCTTGTCAGTAACTTCTATCTTAAATTATTTCCATGTATTAGTTCTCATACTGATACTAGTGTTTATGCATATAGAGATCCTAATCCCAGACAGTGTTGATTGCTTACTGATTCAAAAATATGTATGTTTGATTGCAAGTTGGAAAATATGTGAAAAATAAATTATTTCCACGAAATTGTTTTCCTAGGACAAAAATTCCATGAAATTTTGTCAGGAAAACTTGATTTGGTGATTGGTTATCATTAATTTTCACGAAAAATGTTATTTTTCATGAAAAATGATATTTTTTATGGGTTGGACAAATTTAATTTTCCATCATTTTGAAGGAAAACATTAAAAAAAAGATTATTGGAAAATAACTTCATGGAAAATATAAACTATCTATCACTACAATTGGTGAAAAATATGTGATGAAATTATTTTCCATAGAAAAATTTTCCAATCAAACACAGGTAATAGCATTAGAAAAAGCAAAATAAATAAATAAATAAACTTTGATAAATCTAGAAGAGGTTTCTTTAGTTTTACCAAAAATGTTCCATCTGAATAACCATACCTGATTAATTAGTGAATCTATCAGTAACAGTCCTATTTCGTATGCCTCAGGGCTACGGTCTTTCATAAATTATTTATGCAGGTTTCTATGTTGATTATGGTATGCAATGACGCATGGTTTCTATAAAAATTATAACATAATGATTGCATATTTAATAGATAAGTTACCATATATGTGCTCAAAAATTTCCTTAGAACATGAAATGAAAGAACCAAATCAAGATTAAATTCCAGCAGTTACGGTAATCTTTAGAAAGTGTATGCTTGCTTTGAGAATTTTTGACTAATTTCAAGAATCTTCGCAAAGTTTTGGGCCTTTCAGCATGAATTGAGTACTTTGGCCAGTTCTTGCCAACTTAAGCCAATTTTTTTGTTTTGGGCTGTAAGGGAAACATAACTTCCCAATAGTAGCTCGGCTGCTCGAGAAGTCATTGGTCAATACAAGTTGTATACATACTTTTTGTTGTTGGAATGTTTCATGTTTGTGTGCATATTTTAATTTCAGGAAAAGATGGTGGCAATTCAAGAGGAGGCAGGAACACAAGGCGCGACATTGACACAGGACGAAGTTGTTGAGAAAGTCTTAAAGCATCGATCAGGCTATGTCCAGGGTCTTGGTGCATATGCTTTGCCAACAACTACCTCTCGTTCCACTGCAACATCCAGAACATTGGAGACAGAGACTAGGCTAAGGGCCGAGATGATAGAGATGAAAGAAAGTTTTGATGCAGAACGAGTAGAGATGAAAAAGAAATTAGAGGAGTCCCTAGCTGCTACGGCGCGTATAGAGAAAATGTTTCAGATGTTTATGGAGCAAAGTTCTTATAGAGAAAACAATATCCCATCAGAGTGATTTCTTTTGGAGTTTGTAGAGATGTTTCATATTTTGTGGACCATGTTATAACATTTTATTATAACTTTTTGATCTAATTTGGAGATGAATGTGATCGTTGAGCTATTACATTTTGTTACTAAATTTTTTATGCATTTTATGTTTCAAATAGAATTTTGAATAAATGCATGAGTAAATTGATTCAAAACTATTATATGCATAAAACGATAGGTAAATTTTTGGCAACGACAATGAATCGTTACCATATATATTTGGCAACATGTTAGTACCGTTGCTAAGTCCAGTATATAACAACGACAACTGTGCGTCGTAAAAGACATATTTGGCAACGCATTTATATCGTTGCTAAATCTAGCATATAACAACGTACTTTTATTCGTTGCAAAAGAATTTCATTTGGCAACGGATTAACGTCGTTGCTAATATCTGCATATAACAACGACTTTTGCGCGTTGCAAAAGATATATTTGGCAACGCATTAATGTCGTTGCTAAACGTAGTTTTTAACAACGACAGATAAGCGTTGCAAAAGAAACCAACCTTTAGCAACGATAACTTTGTCCGAGAAGTTAGCAACGAGAAAATTAACCACGTTGCTAAATGTTACATCTTTAGCAACGACTTGAGAAGTTCGTTGCTAATACTTTAGGTCACGAGCCTAAAACAACGGGTCGAACAACGACCACATTTCGTTGCTAAAAGGTTTAGCAACGATTTTTTCACTTTTAGCAACGATATTTTTCGCTGCTAAAAACCTGATTTCTTGTAGTGTGTGTATGTGAACATGGCAAACAAAGTATCAAGTGTGATAGTGTCAACATAGTGTAAGGGGTACATGAGGTAATATAGGATTTATGTTAACATAGAACATTACATCTCATTAACTTGTATATTGCATTCATTACATCTATTATTATATTACATTCATGCTTGCATTCATTTATCATTCATTTATTCTCGTGCACTACTATATGCACCATACATTACATACTATGGAACCTACATATTCATTACAAGTCATACTTATACATGCTTAGATTAGATAGGATACTTACATCTCATACATTATTTATTTAACCATTTACTCATGCTTGCATTCTCTATTTAGTTACATAATGTATATACATTAACATGGGTTAAAATCAAATAAAATATTATATTACACATAAGGGTGCACAAAATGCATATGCCGAATAGTAACTCCTACTAATAATCAATACTATACCAACTCAGCATGAAATAAGTTCTAATATTAAAGTATGTTATAGATCTATGTGTTAGCTTTCCGAAACTTCAAACGGATCGCGTTTTCGTTTCCGAAAACTCCCAGAATCGCGAAAACATCGAGAACGCATTTGTCTTTCGTACAGCTGACACTCAAATAATTCTCCAGAAAGTTACAGAAAGAATTAGGCCTACTAATGAATGTTTTTGGAAAGCTAACTTCAATACGCTTCTTTTAAAAAAAACGGGAGGTTAATCCGAGCTTTGAGCTAGAAGTTATGACATTTCTAAGTTAGGGCTGAAATTAAAAACGTGGATAAAATCATGACGGTTTTAAATAGTTTGAGCCAAAAGAATACACAATATATATCCTAATTATCCACAACAATAATAATATGAGGAACCACACTCACAAACTTGATTATATAATCATCATGAACCATTTATTACATATATAAATATAGATACACTCTCATTACAATATATATATAAATCTATATATGTAACATGAACACATCCACAACACAAGGACACTCCTATGACCTCCAAATGGATACAAAATGGACACAAATAGAGATACAACCATGGGGGTCATTCCTATGGGTCCAAAATAATCCTATATACATGTTGGGGTGGATTAGAGGAGAGATTATACCTTCCGGAAGAGAGTTTCAAAGGAAATGGCCTTCTGACACGACACCGACACGTAGAGATTCCAAAAGGACACGAACGAGCTCCAATTCCTCCCAAACTTGGCTAGCACCCTCTAACTATGGAGTAGAGGAGAAGAGAAGAAGATTTGGTGGAAGAAATGGTGGATTTGGAGATGAAATCAATGGAGTTGTTCTCTAGAAATTTGGGGAAGAACATGAGAGAGAAAATGGATGGATAAAATGAAATGGAAGAGATGATGACTCACCCCTTATTCCCCCTCCAAATGACCAGCCATTAAAGTAGTTTTTGTCATATTAGGAAATGCCTAAAAGCCCCTTACACTAATCTATTAGCTAATATATTGGTATGGGTTTAAGTCGGGGGTAGTTTGGTCATTCCAAAATCACTAATCTCAATTAATGCTAACCAAAATAATTAGTCTAACTACTAACTAAAATTAATATCATGTGGACTAAAATTAATATCATGTGGGCCATGTCTAACTAGTGTGTGGGTCCCACTAGAGTCAAACTACCCTCCCGGGTCCCCGTTTCAAGTCGGATTGAGTTAAAATTCGAACCCGACTCAAATAACCCCAAAACAATATCATAAATAATAAAATAAATTTTAACCCCAAAATAATATCATAAATAATAAAATAAATTTTAAAATATTCAAAAATGTAAAATGACAAAAATACCCCTGTTTTGAAAACTGGGGGTGACACCTATAGTCCCAGTTGTGATCCATCCTTAGTGTATGCAACAAGCAAGCAAGCAATTCTAACCACGCAAAGACTATAGGCCAACTACCAGATACCCGTACAGGTAATCATATAATATAGCTAGAATATCAAGATGGCGTCGTAATGCCATATAATCATGGAAGTAGCACCTCAAAGTGCCAATAGACAAAGGGCACCGCAGTGCAAGGTCAGGGCCAGTACCTCAAAGGGTAACTGGAATTATAGCACGGATATAGGTAGTCAGGTCTGGGACAAGGACAAATCTATCAGTCACAAGAAGTCATCTGCCTACATCGTGGCATGGATATCAGGTCAAGTACAAGACCAGAACCTCTACTATAATAACATCTCAAGCATATATGGGAGCCTACAACTCCAATCATCAAGTCGGTCCATCCACCAGATCAATCTAACAAGAGTCTCCCCTCCCTGATGGAGTTAATATCACGTCAATAAAGTCAACCACCAAATACCAAGCTCATCCCCCTAACAATGTTAGGCCCTCTGACTCACAAGGATCCTCCAAGTCAATGATCACAAGCCACTAGAAAACAAGCTCCTCAATTACCAAGACATAGCAATCAAAACAGGTTCCCCAACTACCGGAATACACAAAGATACCAGGTTTTGGGCGCTTGGGAAGTCGAGTAAAAATTATATAATAATACCCTCGATATTCTCCTCGTTCCGCGAGACACTCGCACCAGTATCAAAATCCAAAAGTCCTCGAAGACATATCTGATCAAATTAGAACATCACCAAAGAACTAGTAACACTATCTAAGAATCCACTTAGTCTACCATTATCACTATCTCAATATCATATCCCCTCATAGTCAATCCTCGAATCAGATCATAATCCCAACACATGGGTCAACACTAATCAACACCGTCGGAAGATGGCAAGGATTGTGTGAACCACTCTGGATCAGATCCACAACCCTTAAACCAAATAAGGACTAGGGCTGCAGACCTTCACCCGAGTAGAACCGCTCTCCTTACACAATTCGGCGGACAGGACAGACAATGGGATAACAAACTAAACTGGAACACCATCTAAAATAAGGGTCACAGGTCAAGAGTCCAATGGGTGATACCTCGAAAAGGCAAGGATTGCGTGAATCACTCTGGATCAGATCTACAATCCTTAAACCAAACAAGGACCAGGGTTGCAGACCTTCACCCGAGTAGAACCGCTCTTCTTATACAATCCGGCGGACAAGACATGTCAAGACGCTAGGCGACTAATCTAGTCGGGAGTCTACCTAGCAGGCAATGAGACCAGGGATATTATACCAAGAAGAACGTGCATGAGTTCAGTCCCGCAACCAAAGGAATGGTTCTGTCCAATCCTTCGAACCAAATTCCCAACTAGGAATTCTGGAAAAATCCGGTAGAGTCTCCTTTGTAATATGGACGGGAGCACCCTACGAATAGGGGCTAAAACTACTCGGCGCAACCTGCCGCAGAATCGTAGGCTGAGAACACTAAGTCTCAGCTACCAGCAGCACTACGATGCGTACTGGGAATAAATCGATAGCCGAGAACACTAAGTCTCGGCCTCCAGTAGCACTACGATGCGTACTGGAAACCACTCGAACCCGAGACCACTAAGTCTCGGCCTCCAGCAGCGCTACTGTAACACCCTGTTTTCTGAAATTGGGGATTTTTGAAAATTTATTATTTTTATTATTTATTAGTGGTATTTTAGTCATGGTATGATTTTCTGGTGATTTCAGTTAAGTTAAACCATTTCTAAAGTCATGCTAAGTCATGACTTATGACTTTGTGATTTTGGTTAATATAACTTAGTGTAAACCCTAGTTTTCTCTAATCTAGAAGTTGCCATGCCCATGAGAGCTTAGCCATAGGCTTAGAACACCAAATTAGTGATTTTTAGCCTAAAGGGTATTTTGGTAATTTTCTAGGATTTATTTGGAATTATTTGGATTTATGTGATTTGTTATTATTTAATTAATTGATTAGTGTCATGTTAGTTACTAACCTAGTTTAGCCCTAATCTAGATGTTAGTCATGACCTAGAGACTAAGTTAGATGGGTTTAACTAAAGTAATGTTAGAGCTAAATATCTAGATATTTCATGTTAGATATTTACATTAGATATTTTATTTAGATATTTTACATAAAGTTATGTAGAATGAATCCTAGCCATAGGATAGCTTTGAAACTTGTTGGAGAGCCCACAACCATTGATCCTAACCCTAAACCAACCCCCATGGCCGGCCAAGCATGCCCCCCCTATATGAACACCCCCATCTTCACAAAGAGCCTCATTTTCAATGTATTGAAAACCCATTTTTCCCTCAACTTCACAAAGCCATAACTTCTTCATTCCTTCACCAAATTGAGCCCCGTTTGTTGCGTTGGAACCCCCTACACTTGAGGATGCTAAAGGAGGCTTAGTAGCAAGGTTGCACAAGGATTTGGACACCCCAAAGTGAAGAGGAAACCCCCCTAGAAGGTTGATTTTCATGATTTTGCACATATAGGTAAATTGTTCTAAACCCTATCAAAATAGTGATTTCTCTTCATGGTTGCATGCATTAGGATACCATGGTCATGTAGGTCAAGTTTGGTAGGATTTTTATGTGGTTTGGTGTCCGTATCGGACACGTATCTATGTTTGAAACTAGGTGTTTGGTGAAATGCCACATAGAACATTTTGTTAATGTTTTTCAAAACAAAATTGTTATTTGGGTAGCCCTAGATCCCTAGGTCACTTTTCCACTTGACTGAGCACAAAACAGGACACGTTTCGTGTCCAAATTGGACACGAAATCACTGATTTCAGCACACACTGACACACTGTAAAACCTAACTGTTTGATGCTGTGTATTGTGTCCACACCCATTGTGGACACAATACAGACACGTGGACACAAACCTAGACCCTAGGCCGACCCCCTGACACGAGCACGTGGCCCCACGTGCCCCGTGTGGAGCACACGACCCCTCGACACGCGTGCACGAGACTGTGCAGCCTTCCCTGCTACCAGACTTCTCGTGCGGACACGACACGCGATGTGGACACACGAAACTTGGCCTGAGGGTTAGGGGCAGTGTCTGACACACCCCTCCCAAAGTTTCCGACACGTTGGTGTCGTGTCGAGTGAGAAATCACACTCGCAATGACCCTACACTATACTGCGCACACACGTATCAGAGCTACTGATACGTGCTCGTATCTCGGACACGTGGACACAAATCAGGACCGTGGACACCTAGGGGACCCCTAGGCGAACCTTTCCCCATGAGCACGAGACACGACGTGTCTTGTGTCGTGAGTACGAGACACACAAACATCAGCCCTTCGCGTGCCCTAGATTTTACCTGATTTTGATTTTTGCGTGTCCGACACACCAAAATGTGTCGTGGTCGTGTCTCAGGCACCTAGGACACTAGTATAGACCCTACCCTACCATTACCAACCAATGGACACTAACCTTAGTTCGATTTTGTGGTTCGAAATCGAATTACCCCCAAAACCTGGGTAAAACCCAATTCCAGATTTCTGGAATTTATTCCAGTTTTTCCAAAACCAATTTCAATTGCCATTTTACGCATTTTTATACATGTTATTATATGTTTTTAGTATGTATACGTATTATATATATGTATGTGAGGGTGTATGAGGGATTAGGGTGTGTATACATGTGTATATATGTGTATGTACACATGTGTGTATGTGTGATAGTGTGTTTGTGTGTGGCAGTGTGTGTGTGTTGTGTGTGTTGTGTGTGGCAGTGTGTGTGTGGTGTGTTGATGTGTGTGTGTCAGTCACTGTTAAGTGACTGAACAGGGACACCCCCCAAGACCTGATTCCCTCTCTCTACACTCTTTACCCCTCTCTTTATATATAAATATATATAGGTTGGTATATATAGATATATATATATATATATATATATATATATATATATATATATATATATACATATAAAAAAAATATATATATATATACATATATATGTATATATATATATTTTACTAGATCAAATATAGGTTATATATATGGATATGGTATTGGGTTGATATATATATATATATTATATAATAGGAATATTATGTGTGGTTATATATTGATATAAATATTGTTATATATTGGGTATATATTATGTATATATAGTGTATATATATGTGGTATTTATATAGAGGGTATATATATGTTATAATATATAGTGGATATATATATATATATATATAATTATATATATATATATATTATTATATAATATAATATATATATATATATATTATTATATATATATATATATGAGGATATATAGTGGGAATATATCCTCATATATATATATATATATATATATATATATATATATATATATATATATATATAGATATATATATATATATAGACATGGTATTGCCTATAGAAAACTATAGATCCCTATATATGGTATTTAGATATTATAGCCCATGGTTATGTATTAGGTATCTATATATTGGTATATGTATATTGTATATAGGTATAGATATGGATACCTATATTGAGAGCCCAAGAGACACTAGCCTACGGCCTATGGCCCATGACTAATGAGTTAGACCTGACCTTAGGCCTATTAGACCTAGTTAGACTACAAGTTTGACCATGGTTGACCAAAGTCAACTATAGGTCAAACCTTAACCAAATTGACCTAGAAATAGTTGGATGGACTCTAAATGATTGGTGACCTAAGTTTGACTAAACCCTAGACTATTGACTAGTTGGTTTAGACTTTGACCTATATAAGGGTATTATTTATGACTTGGTTATATAGATAGCCCTATATAGAGTGAAGATATGCATGGGGTAAAGTAGGATACTTAGAGTTGAGTCTTGATTGAGTTAGACTATGGTTTAGCTTGATTATAAGATTAAGTTTGGTGTTGTACTATATATATTATATGTGATATACTTGTATAGGAAGTTGGTTATACCTTAGCCTTGTAGAATGGTATCCTAGGTATCCTAAACAGGTTAGCCTATGATTAGTTAAGTAACCTTATAGAGTTTGACTTAAATAGTTGACCCTTGACCTAATTACCCTGTTAACTAGTCTACGACCAACCAAAACCTTAGTTGGTCTAAGTTGATCTAGACTTGATCCAGATTGATCATGTTGACTAGTATTGACTAGTTTGATTAGAGTGTTGACCAGGAGTTGACTTCAACCTAGATTAAACTTGTTTGACCTTGTTTGATCTTGTTTAACCTCATTTGACTTAGTGTGACTTCCTGTGAACTAGTTTGACTATTAGAGTTGACCAAGAGTTGACTTTTGACCAGATTGACCTAGAATCATGTAGTGTGCATTGTATACTTTATTTTTACCATTGTGGATACATTGTGACTTGTATTCCTCTGATTAGGAGCCAGACACCTCTCCTCAGACAGTATATCCTCTTCAGACATTCAGTTATCAGGCGAGTACATTCTCTGACCGTTTCATACTTGTAGGCTTTACTTCTCGCTCTAGATTACTTTACTTGTTGCTGTCACGTTGGTAACAGGAGTGGTACTATATGGATCTTTACATGAGATGTTATCCCCCTCGGGAGCATCGGGTACTTCATGTTATGTGTGTTTCACTATCATCATGTACTCCTATGCTTCCATTATTCATGTACACTCATGTGATCATGTACTCTCATGTTTACTGAGCTCTCATGTATACAATCATGTGCACCCTTTCATGGGCCCCATGTGATATCATGTACAATAACGTAACTTGTATAGATCCTTGTGTATTGATTGGGGTACGGGGGAGTAGAAGTGGACATGTGAATAATTCTAAAGTAGTGTAATCATGTACAACCGTAGTGTAATCATGTATAAGTCCAGCCATTCACATGCCTATCTTATGCTCTACATCACTAGTCACTTACAGTTCTCTATATACAGTAGATATTTCATTACAGCTATCTTTTACAGCGTATTTCCTTTCAGCAGTTCATGTATCTTACTCTATTGCCTGTATCGTATTTCCTAACATGATATGCACTGTGTGAGATGTATTGTGCTCGTTCCTGTCCTGACTGGACTGTTGAAAATATTACAGAGGATGAGGATGAGGCCCTGGTGTCTACCTATTATGGAGCAGGACTAGATGATACTTATGTTGTGGACCCTCAGCAGGTTCCACCTACAGCTGAGGGGATGTTCCAGTAGTCTAGACCAGTTTAGTCTAGGCAGTCTTTCTATATTTATATTTTGTCTCACATTCTGTGTTGTATTTTGAGATGTATAGACTCTTAGACTTTTTGTATTATGAGTTGTCAGTTCTGGATATTATGTTGTACTAGACACTTAGACCTTTTTCATCTATGCTATGGTTCTCTTTGAGTTACTATCTATCTATCGTTCTTCATTCTTCTACCTTAGATGTGATTGAGACAGCATATTGTTATATCACCTCCATTCGGAGAGTATAAACTGTACATGTACTTTTATGATTGTTAGATGATTGACTAGGACAGCGTTCTACCGCCGATACTGCGGCGTAGGCTGGGCGTTGTTATGTTCTCGTACCTGACAGTGGGTGCGGGTCGTGACACGTTTTTAGTGGTGGCCCATGCAGGTCTCGAGTTTTGTAGTGGTATTCGAACTAGAGTATCACTACAGCCTGCGATAGGATTAGAGGAATAGGCTAGAGAAGGATACTCAATCATGCTAGGACACTTTGAGAGTTCCTGGGATG